>JADRCH010000857.1:354347-426344 GCA_019843965.1 Rhynchomys soricoides | reverse complement strand
GGGAAGAGAGGAGGTACAGCAGCAAGAGGAGAGAAAGGGAATGGTCTGAGAGGGAGGGAAAGAGAGAGGAGGCAAGTGAGTAGACCAAAATGAAAATGTCTGGATTATGTAGGAAAGAGCCTCTGGGGGAAGGGCAGCCCAACCATGGGCTGGAAAGTTCAGGGTTGGGGGGCAGGGTATGCCAGGTAGGGACTGAGGGATGCTGGGAGAGCCAGAAGGCCAGGTTTGCTTTGATATGTAAAGTATATACCCAAGTCCCTTGTCCCCAGGTCCTGAAGCAAACATTTCCCTTCAGGCTTGTTATCTGTCCAGAAAGAGTTTTGAGCTGGAAGTGGTGGTGGTGCACACCTTTAATCCCACTTTTTGGGAGGCAGAGACAAGCAGATGTCTGAGTTCGAGGCCAGCCTGGTCTACAGAGTGAGTTCCAGGACAACCAGGGCCACACAGAAAAACCTTGTCTTGAAAAACCAAAAAAGAAAAGGAAAAGAGAGAGAGTTTGTGTTGATGTCATTGTTGGCTAACAAGGAAGACAGGAGCCAGAGGACTAGCCACTAGTTTCTCACACTCATACTGGCATTACTGACTTCTGGCTGTATGACTTGGACCTTTTGAAGCTTTGTGTCTTCCTCAGTCTGTGGGGATAGTAGTGATACACGGGAAACAGGAGTTAAGGAAATTCATGTGGAGGCCCGAGGACTTGCCTGTAAGCAGTCAGTAAATTAGGGGTTGCCATGGTGACTATGCTGTCAGGGAACTTGGAAAGATGGATGGACTTTGCATCCTGGGGCTTCTGATATACCTGGGACAGTTAGCTAACACACCCCTCACACAGCTTCTTGGCTGTATTTTCCTTATCTGTAAAGTGAAGCAAGGTCTGAGGGCAGGGCACCTGAGTGTTTCACTCAAAAAACTCTCCTTGGGCTGAGGAGATGGCTCTTGTGCAATAAAGTGCTTGGTATACAAACAAGAGCCAGAGTGCTGGTCCTCAGGATTCACTAAAAGCTGTGCAGACTTGGAGGATGCTTGTAATCCCAGCCCTTTAGAAGGGGACACAGGACATCCCCATGACAAGCTAGCTAGCTAGTCTAGGTGAAGAGGCCAGCTCCATGTGCAAGGAGAGACCCTGCCTCCGGAAATGGGGTGGTAATGCATTTGACCAAATCTACTTTTTTTGTGTAAGTCAGCTTTCCAAACTGTAGCAAAACATCTGAAGATCGGTTTGCAAAGAAGAAAGGTTTGCTTTGGCTTGGTTATATTGTTTGGTTTCAGATCTCAGAGCAAGAGACAGAGACGCATAGTTTACATACCCAAGGAGACCTGGTCTCCAGGTTCCCCCAGCATCCCTCAGTCCCTACCTGGTAAACCCTGCCCCCAACCCTGAACATTCCAGCCCAGGGGCTGGGATGCTCTTCCTCCAGAGGCTCCTCTCTGTATATTCCAGACACTTTGGCCTCTCTTCCTCCTCCTCCCTCCTCCTTTTCCTTCTCTCTCTGTGCATACCTGTCCTTTCTCTCTCTTCCCCCTCTTCTCTCTCTCCCCATGATAACTTCCTGACCTAGGTCCTTGGGATAAGTGAACTCGCCCAAGAGCAGCTTCCCAATAAACCTGCATTTAATACAATCGAATCTGACTTGAATTGGCTCATTTTACTTGCGAAGAACTAACTGCTTTATTGGCTGGGGTGGCTGCTGGTTCTGGGTCAAGGTGGGGGGAGGTGGCTGGGGAGTGAGACGAAATGGAGGGGAAAGGGAGAACAGAGGGGAAAGGGCAGGCTTTCCAGCATCCTAAGTACACCCTTCCCCCAGCCCCAAAGATCTTTCTCCCTCTAGGCTCCCCCCTCCCCCCCTTTTTTTCAAGACAGGGTCTCACTAGGTAGCCCTGGCTATCCTGGAACTTCATCTTTAGACTAGGCTGGCCTCAAACTCACGGAGATCTGCTTGCTTTTGCCTCCAGCAGGCTGAGATTAAAGGCACAGCCACCACCTGACTAGGCTCTACCTCTTAAAGGGCCCACTAGCTCCCAGTGGTTCCAAAGCCCAGTGATCAAGCCTTTATTTAACACATGGGCCTTGGACTGGGACACTAACACAAAGCGGGTTTTTTTCTTGTTTTGGTTTGGTTTTTCGAAACAGGGTTTCTCTGTATAGCCTTGACTGTCCTGGAACTCACTTTGTAGACCAGGCTGGCCTCGAACTCAGAAATGAACTCAGAACTCATAGGAGGTAGCTCATGTTGATAAAGTGTTTGCCCCTTGCCAAGCAAGCACAAGGCCCTGGGTTAGGACAAGGCCCTGTTAGGACAGCATAAACCAGAAGTGGTACTGCATGCTTGCTGTCCCAGCACTGGGGAGGCCAGCAGGGGGATTAGAAATTTGAGTTTATTTTCAGCTACATAGTAAATTCAAGGCCAGCCTGGGTTATGATGTGAGACCCCGGGGTTTACTCATGCAAAAAAAAAAAAAAAAAGACGAACAACAACAAAACACAAGCCCCCTCCCCCCCAAAAAACCCACCCTCAAACCAGAAAGTGAGACCATGTCCAAGCTGCTTTGATTTCTGTTTCTAGAAGTTTAGGAGACTCTAGAAGAATCTGGAAAGTGGCCATTGGGTATAAGCAAATGAGAATCCCCAGCATGTCAATTCACTGTGGCAAGTTTTTTTTTATTTTTTTATTTTTTTTGGTTTTTTGAGACAGGGTTTCTCTGTGTAGCCCTGGCTATCCTGGAACTCACTCTGTAGACCAGGCTGGCCTCGAACTCAGAAATCTGCCTGGCTCTTCCTCCCAAGTGCTGGGATTAAAGGCGCCACCACTGCTCGGCAAAGTAGTCCACTTTTATCTCTGACGCCACCAGTATTTTTTTTTTTTCCCATTGAAGACTTCTTGATGTTTTGAATGTGTAGGTGAAAGTCAGCAGAGAAAGAAAACAGCAAATGAAAACAGCACCATCTCCCAAGATTTAAGCAGCAGACAGGACAAAGGCGGAGTCCCTACGTAGACTCTGGCATCACCTGCCTGTGTTGGCTCTCTCTAGCCTTGCCATCTGTCAAATGTGTGTGCGCCATATGCCGCACACAAAGCTGTGTGACTTTGCAAAAAGCACTTAGCCTCTCTGGACTTCTGCTACCTCAGCTGTAAAGAATGATGATAATGGGACCCATGTCATAGGGTGGTCGGGAGGACTCTGCAGACAGGGACAGGGTATTGAGATCCATCTGTTGCGTCATAATTGCTAAATGTCAACAACAAGAACACTCTGGCTGTTGTCACTTCGATTGATCCATGGGGAGGGCAGTGGGAACCCAAGGTGATCCTGATAGGAAACGGGAGAGCATGATTCTTGTGTGACTCCACGCCTTGATTTTCATGAAGATGAACAAGATACCATGGAACCAAGATACCAACAGCACAACAGATGCTGTTCTGAGCGATTGCTGCTATCCCTAATCCTCAGAGCAGCTCTCTTGAGGGTGGGCAGATAGCACCCCCGTTCCAGAGATGAGGACACTAGGCAGAGAGATGGTAATTTATTGTGTTTATTTATGTGTGTTCATGCACCGGCACACATGCCACACACACCATGGTTCATGTGTGGATAGCAGATGCCCATTGGTGAGAGTCAGTTCTCCCCTTCTGTCGGACCCAGGTCATCAGACATGGTGGCAAGCACCTCTACCCACTGAGCTATTTGTCAGCAGTGTAGGTCACACAGCTTCGAGGACCGGCAGAAGGTGTGATCTCATCGCTGTCCACCTGTCCCAGAAGCTGGAAGTGGAGCTCACTGCCCCACCCCATCCAGGTCTTGCTGGCTGGCTGGGCCCTGGTGCTGGGAGTTGGTCTAAAGAGGATTTTAGATCTTATGAGCCTGGAACCCCTGGGGGCCTCCTTGTCTGTTTCTCTTACAGTGGGGTCAGGGGTATGGCTGGCTCTCCCTGAAGCCTGGGTCTCTTTTGGGTCTCCTTCCGCTTTTTCATGTCCTCTTTCCCTGGCATCCCTCCAGGTCATATGAAGATCTTGGGACACTCGTGGAAGGTAGCCAAGTTGCTTCATCAGCACCAGGCATCTCAGCTGGATTAAGTAGGAGAGTGAGTGGCTTTGGGGCACAAAATTCCAACAGGCACCATTAAAGGAAGCTGCTGGGGCTTCATGAACCCAGGGGCTTGGCATCACTCTCAGAGAGCTGAGAGTGTTCATGTGTGACCTCAAGCAGAGAGAGGACATCCGGCAGGGGATATCTGGGGGAGGGGGACCAGGAAGCTGTTTGATTATCCAGCTGTTTCAGTCTAAATATGTTGCACATCTGGTGGCCTAGAAATTGCCTGTGATTTCATAGTCACTGGTTTGCTTGCTGTCTGGGCTTGAGCCTGTCTCTAGGGAAGGGGGGGGAGGAGGGGGAGGGAGGAGGGGGAGGTTGGAGGGGGAGGGAGGAGGGAAGAGGGGAGGAAGGGGGGACAATCCGGAAAAGAGGAAAAGGGGCAAGGGATGGGGGAAGGAGCAGAGGAAGAGGAGGAAGAAGAAGAGGAGAGGGAGGAGGGGAAAGGGGAGAGGAGGAGGAAGGGGGAGGAGGACGAATTCGGAGAAGTCTCATTTCTTCACAGGGAAGGACAAGCTTGTTTGCACAAACTGCCACTGGTTTTCTCTGTTCTGCCAAAACTGGAGTTGGTTTGTGCCAGGTCGTAACGCAAAGCACTGATCTCCTCTGAGGAAATAGAGGGCTTGGGGATGCTCTTGACATAGGTGACTGCTCCCCAAACCTATTTCACTCTGTCCTTCTAACAATAAATGTTCTGAGAACTGGGGGCAGGGATGGAGCCATTACCTACTTGCTTCTACAGATGTATTCAGCTTCTACAGATGTATGCAGCTGTAGTTCCTTCTTAACAGGATGTGGGGAAATGTGTCCATGCAAGAGCAGGGCCTTTGATGAAGTTTATGGGGCACAGAGAAGATCATCTTGTGGCAAATTTTAGAACAGGGAAGGAAAATTCCTTGCCCCTCCAATCGGTGATGAGCAATGGCTGCATCCAGGCAGTAGGTGAGGAGGTTGGCCACACCTCAGGGTGAATGAGTTCAGTAATGGATTGCTAATGTCTGCCATGGCAGAGGCAAGCTGGATGGGTTTGCTGTTTCATGTCTGCAGACTCAAACAGCTGCATGTTGAACATACTTAGAAACTAACTGAGGCAGCAAATTTGAGATAGAAGAGAGATCGGCAGAGATGGTCTCATTTTCTGATTTGTGGTTTCTGGTGAGAGAGAGAGAGAGAGTGACTCATGTAGCCCATGTAGACCTTGAACTTACTATGCAGCGCCAAGGATCTCTGGCAGGCCTTGCCCTTCTCCCTATTCACTTGGCCTTGCTAAAAACCACTAGCGCCCTTTCCATCCTGCCTACACCTCTTTTTTTTGTTTTTGTTTTTTGAGACAGGGTTTCTCTGTGTAGCCCCGGCTGTCCTGGAACTCACTCTGTAGACCAGGCTGGCCTCAAACTCAGAAATCCACCTGCCTCTGCCTCCCGGGTGCTGGGATTAAAGTAAAGGTGTGCGCCACCACTGCCCAGTTTGCCTACACCTCTTAAGTGATGGAATTCCAGGCATGTACTACCAAGCCAGGTTTTTGTGGCCCTGGGGGATGGGACTCAGGGCCTCCTATATGCCAGCTAAACATACTACTGAGCCACATCCCCAGCTTTCTCCGCCATGTTTTTTTTTTTTTTTTTTCAGAAAGGGTTTCATTATATGGCCGAAGCTGCCTCTAGTGTGTGATCCTCCTGTCTCAGCTTCTTGAGTGCTAGGATTCTAGGCATGCACACTGCACCTACCTATCTACCCTGTCTAGCTGCTGGCTCAGATATCATTGTATGTCAGGGTCAGGAATCAAGAGGCCCAGGCAGGTTGGCTCTCCCTGTCTCAGGATCTCCTGCCCATCTGCCTGGGGCAGACAGAGGCAGGCAGGACAGGACTAGCTCATGAGCTGCACATGGGGTCTAAATGCACAGAAGTAGGTCACATTAGAAATTAAATATGAATGAGGTATAGTGGTGCATACCTATAGCCCCAGCACTTGGGGGGCAGAAGCCAGGGGATCTCTGTGAATTCAAGGACAGCCTGATCTACAGAGTGAGTTCAAGGACAGCTAGAGCTGCATATTAAGACCCTGACTCAAAACAAAAAGAAAAAAAAATCGATTGTGGTTTGTCTACAAGCTCTTGGCCCACAGGGTCAAGGGGTTGAATCTTTACTGGGCAGCCTGTCTACAGGGCATGCCAGTGGCCATTGTATATGCTCCCAGGATGGCAAGGCACGTGGGTACTAGCTCTTCAGACCTGAGACTCCTAGAGGTAACCACCTTGAAGAACTGGAGGTGAGACTCACCCAGGTGCCTCAGCTCAGGATTCCCAGGCTCTTTCTGGATGACTGTGCTGCAGACATGACCCAGTCTCAGCATCTTTGAAGAGGCACATTGGCGGTTGGCATCTCTTTCCAACTGTCAGCTCGGTGCGTTCAGCTTCAGTGTTACTGCATGCTTTCTTCCTGCTGACATCATTTCCAGGAATAGACACCAATTACCACCCCAAACCCGGTGCCGAGCAGGAAATGAAGTGGCATATGATTTGATTCTGACGTGTGAGGATCCAGGCAGTGCCCAGCAGGCACATGCCCCTTTCTGTGATGTTTTCCCAGTATATCTTTCCATGCAGATGTCAATCTGCTGGGTCAGCGACATTCAGAGGCTGCTACGGCTGCAACACCTTATGAATGGGGCAGTTGGTCTTTTCTTTCCGTTAAGATGGGGGGGAGGGATTAGAATATTGTAAGGACTGCGGGAGTCAAAGAACTTTGGAAACTGTTTTTTTGTTTGTTTTGTTTTTTTTGTTGTAGTTGTTTTGGTTTGGTTTTTTTTTTGTTTTTAAAATATTATTATTTTTTTTTTTTAAAAAAAAAAAAAAACCAAAAGAGAGGGTTTCTCTGTGTAGCCCTGGCTGTCCTGGAACTCACTCTGTAGACCAGGCTGGCCTCGAACTCAGAAATCCACCTGCCTCTGCCTCCCAATTGCTGGGATTAAAGGCGTGCACCACCACTGCCCAGCTGGAAACTGTTTTTTTTTTTTTTTAAAATTCGTTACTATTATTATTTTGGTTGTTCAAGACGGAGTTTCTCTATGTAGCCCTGGGTATTTCGAAACTTGTTGTGTAGACCAGGCTAGCCTCAAACTCGGAGTTCATTCTGCCTCTGCCTCCTGAATGCTGGGATTAAAGGTGTGGACCACCACCACTGCTAGCCTGGGAACCGTTTTGTTTCGTTTTTAAAAGAGAGAGAGTGTGTGTGTGTGTGTGTGTGTGTGTGTGTGTGTGTGTGTGCAGTACCACCAGAGGCCAGAAGGGGGCATCAGCTGCTAGAATCCCAGGCAGTTATGATCCTCTATATCCCTGCTGAGAACCAAACCTGGGTCCTCTGCAAAAGCAGCAGGTGCTCTTAACCACCAACCTATCTTTTTTTCCTTTTTGTGACAGGGCCTCCTGGCTACACAGGGAGTCCTTGTCTGAAAATAACTCTTATTTTCTAATGAACAGCACACCCTACAAGGACACACACAGAAGACTTCTCTTTCTTCTTCTTCTTCTTCTTCTTCTTCTTCTTTTTTTTTTTTTTTGGTTATTTTCGAGACAGAGTTTCTCTGTGTAGCCCTGGCTGTCCTGGAACTCACTCTGTAGACCAGGCTGGCCTCGAACTCAGAAATCCACCCGCCTCTGCCTCCCAAGTGCAGGGATTAAAGGCGTGCGCCACCACTGCCCGGCTTCTTCTCTTTCTTCTTATCTCCGGAAAGTATCTGTCAATGGAAGGGCCTGGAGTCTTTTTGTACCTGCCAGGGCCATCCTGGTACAGGGGAGACAGGAGGAAGGTAGGCTCTGACTGGCTTGGGAGGTACAATGTCTGACTTCCTGCTTTCTTATTCTGGATGCTTTGTGTGCCCCAGGGGTTTTCCTTTCATTATTTCTAGAAGGTTCCCTGGCTTGTTCATATTTTTCTCTTGTTCCTGTCTCCAAATGGGTTACCAGCTGGCCTCAGAGTTCCCTCCCCAGCCTCACCTCTGTTCTCCATCCTTCCCTCACACAGACATCCAGTTGTTCTGAAGCTGCAGTGGCCCCAGGCCTGTGCCGACACTGCCCAGATGACTGCCGGATACTCACCCTTTGCCAACGGGTACTTGAGTCGCTACAGACCAGGCTGTCTGGTGGCCTATTAGAATCTCACAGAGTGTCTGCCTTGTGGCTGTCATTGTTTCTGCCATAAGGCTGGGGAAACAGAGGCTCAGACAGAGGACAACAAAGCTGCTCTTGGTGGAGACTGAACGGGAGCCCAGTGAGGCCAGATGTCTTGGTGATGTTCCTGTCCCCTTGGGGCTTCCTGAGTCCTGAGCTAGAGTCTCATAAGTAAATGCTGAGTGAATGTGTGGTAGATGTATGACTGAATGACGGGGAAGAGGGAGAGAGATTTCCCCTGTGAGTCCTGCCTGTTGGGCCCAGGTCTAGGGGTTCCTCACAAAGCAGAGTGGTGTTGGAGCTAAAGTTTCAAAGAAGACAACCTTCTACACAAATGAACAATCAGGGAGAGAAAAACAAAACAAAACAAAAACAAAAACAAAAAACCACCACTACCACCACCACCACCAAAAATACAAAAACCAACCAAACCAAAACCAAAACCAAAACCAAAACAAAAACAAAAACAACAACAAAAAAACCAATGGATGAGCAAGACTCATGGGGGGTGGGGAAGCTTGTGGACAAACCTGATGACCTGAGTTCGATTCCTGGATCACTTGTGGTGGAAAGAGAGAACCAACTTCACAAATTGTCCTCTGACTTCATGTGCACCATGCCCACACTAAATAAATAAATAAATAAATAAATAAATGTAAAAATTTTGTCATTCAAATGAAGAGAATGAGATAGAAGAGAGAAAATCTGACAAGAGGAGGTCGTGGGTAGAAGCATGACCAAGGCCAATGTGAGGTGGGGATGGTGTTTCTACCAGGTGAGAGCTGAACGGCAGAAAGGCCTGTGGGTTGGAGGAGAGGACTCCGGGCAGGAGGAGCAGCACACACAAAGGTCCTGAGGTTGATCGAGGCAGCTATATTGAGAGCAGAGAACACTCAAGCTGTAACTAGCCCCCAGACCAAACTAAGACCAACCCCACATTATAGACACCGTTCTGACCTTAAAATCTATGATGTAGACCTGGGATGGCAAAACTATGGGGAGCCATGCTGTGGGAACCCTGCGATAGTTAATCTCAATTGTTGACTTGACCGTGCCCAGAACCAACTGAAACCCAAACAGATGGGCACTCCTGGGAAGAATTATTCTTGGTTGGATCTTTTTTTTTATTTTTGGTTTTTTCGAGACCGGGTTTCTCCGTGTAGCCCTGGCTGTCCTGGAACTCACTCTGTAGACCAGGCTGGCCTCGAAGCCAGAAATCCGTCCGTCTCTGCCTCCCGAGTGCTGGGATTAAAGGCGTGCGCCACCTCTGCCGCTGGATCTTTTGAGGGAGACCCACCCTAAATCTGGGTCACACCTCCTGGTGGCAGCCCACATGAAAGAACAGAGAAGAACAAAAGGAAGAGATTTTGCTTTTTGCCTCCTTGCCTTCACTCTTGCTGGCAAGTTCACCTGCCCTGTTGCTGAGGCATTCCTTTGCTGGTGTTAGAACCGATTTCCAATGCAGACTGAAGACCAGCTGAGACATTCAGCTCCTGGAATGAACAATTACCAGATTTTAGCCTTGTCGTCAGGAGACAGTCTTTGTTGGACAACCAAACTATAGTCCCATAGGCCATTCTAATCTATCTATCTATCTATCCACACACATACATATATACACGCAAATACACACATATATGTGCATATATACACACATACATACACACACATGTACATATATACTCACATGTATACACACATATACATACATGTACATATACACATATGTGTACATATATACACACGTATACATACATATACATACATGCACACACACATGTACACACACATATACATACATGGACATACGTGTGTACATATATACACACATGTATATATTCATATACATACATGTGCACATACACACATATATGTACATATATACTCACACACGTATATATACATGTACATATATATGTTGTTTCTCAAAGGCAGTGCTTCTCAGTCTTCCTGTCACAGTGACCCTTTAATACAGTTCCTCTTGCTGTGGTGACCCCCAACCATAACATTATCTTTGTTTCTACTTCATATAACTGCAATGTTGCTACTGTGATGAATCATGATATAAATATCTGATATGTAGGATATCTCTGATATGTGACCCCCAAAGTGGTCTCCACCCACAGATTGAAAACTGTGACTAATAAAGAACCCTGACTAATACAGGCTGTCTGTCACCTTGCAGCATCCAGGCAACTGCCTGCCAGTCTTTGTACCTGTCACAGTTGTATAACACAATGGCCTGCATCAGGCCAAGGCCCAGAGAGGTTAATTCACTTGCACAAGTCACACAGCCTACACCTAGTAGAAGTAGGATTTGAATATGGGTCTATCAAAGCCTGCTCCTGCTCACCCTGATAGCACCCATGGCTGAAGGCTGAATTCCCCAAATAAATTTCCTTGAAGAGATACAAAGAAAATGAGCCCATGCCTGCCACGGCCTTCACGATGTCTAGGGTGCAGCAGAGACTCAGTAGTGAGGGCTGAGCAGCAGCCTGAGTGTTGAGGAAGGGAGCTGCTGGGGGACTGTCCCCAACTCAGAAGCTCAGGGTGAGACTCAGAGTCCTGACAGACAGGAGCTGATGGGAGTGACACAGGAGTGGGGGTGAGTCTTAGGCCCGAGGCCAAGAGATCAGGGAGACAAAGAACATGCATTTGGGGGTGAGAAAGCATGCTTGTGGGCTGGAGAGATGACCCAGTGGGCAAACCCACTTGCTCTGAAGTCTCAAGGACCTGAGTTTGAATTCCCAGCACCCACATAAAGAAGCCAGACATGGTCATATTTTTCTGTAATCAATCCCAGTGCTGAGGGTCGGAGATGGGTGGATCCAGAGACAGACAGACACACAGACACACAAGACATATACATGCACGCAGACAAAAGGACATGTAAAATAAGACTAACCTTGGGTTAAAGAAAAATGCTGGGTACTGCCTAGCAAGTGGGAGACCCTGGGGTTCATTCCCAGCACCCAAAGATAAAACCACAAAGAGACAGCAAAAGGAGAACACTGGCCCTCACAAGGTTGCCTGCTCTCTGGTGGATCCAGAGCATTCTGGGAGCTTGCCAGCCACTCTCATTAAGTGACCTCTGACTTGGTCTCAGCGTTATTTTTCTGGGACATTAAAGTCAGTTTAAGGTGACTCAGATCCAGAGCAGGGCGGGGGATGGCATAAGATGACAAATCTGCCTCAGTGACCCCTGCATGGAATCAAAGATGTTCCCCAAGGCTGCCCCACCATCCCCCACCAATGCCACCGCCACCATCCCTGCTGAGACTGATTATTAGCGGGTGTGCATGAGTGAATTTCGGGGTCACAGTGGGTAATCGGATCCGGCCAGGTTGAGGCAGGTGACCCGAGCTCTTGGATAAGGGGATTAATCTAAATCTGTAAGAGAAGGCATCTTCTCAAGGCAGCTTGGGAGCCAGGATGTGAAAGCTGAACTTGGGAGCTCCCTTCACATTCACAGCTCCGTGGCATGTGGCAATCAATCACTGAGGCTGAACCCCTACACTGTGGGGTGGGAAACCCCAATCGCAAAGAGCCATGGGAGGAAGCAGGGAAGCAGGGTGTGTGTGGGGTGAACTGACCCATGCCAGCGGATTGAACGGAGCCTGGTCTAGTCTGCACTGGGGATCATGGCTTTGCCTGGTAGTCTGTGTCTATGCTGGGCCTCAGCTTCCTCATCCACAAAGTTGGTCCACACTGCTTGCCATCTTCAGCCTGTGCCCTGGCCTTGGCTCTGATGTTCTTTGCACTTTGCTTTTCGGCTTTCTCAGTCCCATAAAGTCAATGATCGGCATGGCTGGCTGACTCCCGTTTCCCCACCAAGATAATGGCTGAGGCCCCTAGGACTGCAAGCAGAATCAGATGTTTCCCCAGGTTCTGGCACTGCCCACGATGGGGTTACTGGGTGGTGGGAACAGCAGGGAGGTCTCTGATCTTTCTAGAAGTATTTGGTGATTTCAACCACAAGCTGTCAGCCAAGGCAATCATGTAACCCCTCAAGAGACTTCCTTGAGGAATGGGTGGCATGCACATGCCCAGTACTGGTGTGTCCTTGGAAAGAACCAGAAATACAACTTCTTCCTCACGGCTAACTCGACTTGGCCCTTAATTTCACTTTTCCTAAGTTCTTGGCTACTTCCTGAGGTGGGTCATTGTCACCATATTTTCAGAAGAGAAACTGAGGTTCAGGCATGGGAAGTGGGTGCCAAACTGTAGAACCCCAGGTGGGCAGGGACACAAAGGATGGAATGACTAACAGAGGCTTAAGGAACTGGAAGTCTAGAAGTAGAAGCTTCCAAGTTCCATTTGTCACCAAGCCCCTGGCCCTTTGCTTGCTTTTGCTTTCTCTGCTTGGCATGTGGTCCATGTTTCTCCACATAGACCCAAGAAGGCTGCCATAGCTCCAGACATCAAAAGTCTCATACAAGCAGAATCCCAACAAGAAAGAAGGGCGGACCAGTTACTGATTTCCATGGACTCAACCATGTCACAGCGGCTGCAAACAAACACAGGTTACTGGATTTTTTTGTCTTTCTGCTGCTGTGAATTTCGCTATTTATTCTGCCCTATGGGAACTGGCTAGGGCCATTTGCTACACTGTGTGCAGCAAGCAGCTAAGTTGGGCTGGGAGGTTCAAGGAGGCTTTGTTCCAATGTCTAAGGCCTCACATGGCTTCTCTGGTTGTCCACCAGGCGTTTTCTCCCACAGTGGTCTCATGGCCATTATTTCATGGCAGCTGGCCTCTCCTCTTTAGAGTCTAGCCAGAAACTGCCCCAGTACTCTCCTCATTCCAAAAAGTTATCTGTATAGCTCCGACTCCAAGAGAAGGAGACCCTTTTTTCTCTTGGTAGGCGGGGCTGTGGGTTTACAGTGAAGGCTTAACTTAGTAGGTCTGTATTGTCCAAACCCTGAGCATTCTAAAGGAAGGCATGTCCCTGCCTAGGCCCCTGGAAGACAACCTTCCAGCCCCCAAAACAAACACTGTGAGGGCCTCTAGCCTTGTATTTGAGCTGAGCCTCTAGAAGAGGTGAGACCCAGTGACTAAGATTGTCAGGTAGTCTATGTCCATGGGACTGACTCTCAATAAACATCATAGATGCCAAGGCTTGGGGGCATTTTTTTACTGTCAGCAATTTGTGTCTCACGCCAAAGCTTTGTGAACTCAGCTCTAGGTCCATTGTCTCCTGGACTCTGACCCTTGTCTAATCTTGCCGAGTTTAGTCTGTGCCTTGTCACCATGATAAGCCACAGCCAGCTTCTCTGTATTCCTTCAGTCTTTCAGAGGGCTTGCTGAGCACAGCTGGTTCCAGCCGCCTTCTTTGGTCTACAATAGAAAAAGTGATGGCAGCAGGAGATTGTAGCCTTCTCAGAGTGACCCTCCTGCCAGGACACATTCTTCAAGCCTCCCTTGCCTGGATGCTTACCCAGCCTTGCTGTCCTAGGCGGGTGCGGCTAAACGGTCACAGTCTACTCCCAGGACCGGGTGTCTCCAGGAGGAGCCGGTGAGGAAGATAAGCCGGAGGGTTGAAGGTGACACTCTGAGAGAGCTAGCTTTCCCAGAGGAGGAAATCCTGAGGCCAAGAGATGTTGAGGGCTATGTCCAAAGTCTCACAGCGGATGGCTGCCCAGGCCTGCATGACTCTAGGACCCAGACATTCAGTGTGTGTTGAGGATGGGAGATAGTACCAGCCTTGGGAGACTCCATGGGAATAGGCTGGGCCACCAGGGTATGTCACAGGCGGTCATAGAAGGGAGGGGCCACAGCTGATTGCTTCCTTAGAGCTCTACCCATTCTTACAGGGATGAAAAAAAAGCTTTATCTTTTATGAAGAGAAGATGACATTGACCTGAAAAATGTTTATGACATATTTATTCATTGTCTGGGCAGCGGCCATTGTCTGTCACAGCACACGTGTGGCGGTCAGAGGACAGCATTCTGGAATCATTCTCTCCTTCTGCCTCGCCCAGCAAAAACTCAGGTTTGGCAGCAGGTGTCCTTACTGGGTGAATCTCACCAGCCTGGCATTGGCTCTGGAAAATAAAGGGCTAGCTAGGGCTGAGGGGCCTGGGTTTGACTGGCAGCATGTGTGTAAGAAGCCAGGCGTGACCTGGTACTCGGGAGTGGGTGGCAAGCAACTCGATGGCCAGCCAGCCCCAGGTCTAAGGGAAAAACTGTCTCAAAAAGCAAGGTGTGGCCGGGCAGTGGTGGTGCACGCCTTTAATCCCAGCACTCCGGAGGCAGAGGCAGGTGGATTTCTGAGTTTGAGGCCAGCCTGGTCTAAAAGAGTGAGTTCCAGGTCAGCCAAGGCTACACAGAGAAACCCTGTCTCGAAAAACTAAAAAAAAAAAGAAAGAAAGAAAGAAACAAACAAACAAACAAAAAGAAAAGAGTAAAAGAAAAACTAATTTAACTGGGACTGATGGATGGAATCACAAAATCAGAACCTGCTCTCAGGGGATTTAGGAGCAGGAAGGAGAAGGTATGCGGGCTGTGGGCTGAGTGGATGCCTGATTTGTGTGGAGTGGTTCACCCTAACCCACCGGGGAAGACAGACTGGCCCTGGTGTCCGCCCCATCAGACCCTGGCTAGCTAGAGAGGCTGGGAGGAAGTCAATCCCTTCTGGAGCTGGTTCAGGGCCCAATCCTCTGTTAGCAACAAAGAGGGGTAGCAGGAGTTGGGGATCGGGGGTTGGGAGACATTTGTCCTGACTGTTGAGGTCTTGGGGCTTCAGCTGAACTCACTAAACTGACAAGATCTATCCTGCTTAATCTTCTTTGGAGGCCTGCTTCTGCAAAGGAGCCTGGGAGCTGTAGTTTTTAAAGTTGTAGTTTTAAGTCATCCCAGGAGAAAGGAGAAGGGAGGGAAGGGAGAAGAAAGGAGAGAATGGCTTAGTCCCAGGAAGGCAGGGCCACCCTTTCCTCAGAGCAGCCTGGGGCATCTTGTCCCTCCTGTCACCTCCAGATGGAGACCAGGTGTCCCTAGTGTCTTGCAGGGTCATAGACCACAGCATGGTGCCAAATTGAATTGAATGCTGGCTTCCCTCCCGAGGCTGGTCCCCATCACTGCCCTCTGGACAGAGTCCCTGCAGTTCAGGACACAAGAAGGTCACCTGTTTGTCATAGAGAAGGAGGGCAAGGGATGGTTAGCCCAGTTTTAGATAAAACGGGTGAATTAGGGGTGAATTTGGCTACCTGTCTCAACATGCCAATTAAAAAGAGACATGGGCAAAGACACAGACAATACCTTTGTGTCAGTCAGTGTGGCCACTCTGGGAAGAAGAGAGAAGAGGGTTCAGTGACGCCAGGTTTATCTCCTGACGGAAGCTCTTGGTAGGATTAGAGAAAGATTTGGGTTAGGGGCTGACTTCTCTGTGAGTTCTGCTGTTCTTGATATCCAATGTGGCTGCAGGTTTAGGGTAATGGCCAGAGACCTTCACGTACCCTTTGTCAGGACTGTGGGTGGGGTGGCAGTCTGGAGCAGTGCATTGTGGGAGTTGACCTTTATCTGCCTCTTCAGTCTCACTTTTGCATCTTCAGACTTCCAAGCCCTGAGCTCAGCCAGATGGATGGCGTCCTGAGGGATCAACACACTTTGGAGACAAGCAGGAGTCTGACCTAAGGAGAGGGGACAATACCTTGAAGGTCTGAGCACAGCATGCTGGCACACGTGTTCAATCTCAGCACTCAGAGGCAAGTGGATCTCTGTGTTTGAGGTCAGCCTGGTCTACACAGTGAGCTCCAGGACAGCCCAGGCTATGCAGTGAGACCCTGCCTCAAAACACACAAACAAAAACAATAAAGTAACATACTCTAGGCTGCCTCTTTGAATAGGTATAGTACTGCTCACTTAAAACCCCTTCTAGCTGGCCCGGTGAGGCACGCCTTCAAGCCCAACAGTCTGGAGGCAGAGGCAGGTGGATCTCTGTGAGTTCAAAGCCAGCCTGGTCTCCATAGTGAGTTTCCAGGACAGCCAGGGCTATATAGTAAGAACCCTGTCTCAAAATGAAAGAAAGGAAAGAAAAACAGTCAACTCGATATTGTGGGTTAGTGACAAAAGGTCACACCAAATGCAAGTGACTTCAGTCTTTTCATTAGCTCCAGTACTCAATACCTAGGCTCATTAACAACTAACCAATCAGACCTTTGCTGACCTGCTGTGGGGGTTCAAGAGTCAAGTTTCTAGGTAGGAAGATCTAATTGGACAAAACTGGGCCAAGTGTTCTTTTCCTATCCAGTCAGAATGAGAGCCGACTGAGAACACCACGTGCCACAGACGACAGGGGGGAGGGGCCTGATGGCAGTGGCCTCTGTACCTCTCTACCCTCACTGAGCATTACTGCTGGGATCCAAGGCTGAGCTCCCCTCGGCTTGACCCCAGTTCTTGTGAACTCAGTTGAAAAAATTCAAACTGTAGTGTGTAAGAGAGGCAGGCACATCACAGAGCAAAGTGAACAACATTCTCCAGGGGTGCGAGTGGACAGGGGGCCAAGTGATCAAGGTACCCACCTGCACAATTCCTAAGGCCCCCAGAACCCACCAGGTTGGTGTTGTGTTCAGGGGACTGGCCGGCCATTCTGCATCCACTGTTTCGGGAAGGGATAATCCTAGCCTGTGTTCTTTATCACTAATCAAACTGCTAGATAAGGGTCTTGTAGGATTTAGACAGTTCTCTATTAATGACTCCTAACAGACTCAGGCAGTCCTGACAGGTCTCCACTTCGGGCCAGAACTGTGACTCAGAGCCCATTCTTTTGGCTTCTAATAAAAGTCCTGAGGTTGTAGCTCCAGGTTTTACAAGGGGATGATGATCTAGGAGGGTGTCCTATACCTAACCTGCAGCCTCAGTCAATATCTGAGGAGCTAGATACTGTTGAGCATCTTCAGCTGGACTCCCTCATGCTTGCAAAAGGGCTGCCAGCAACCAGCGGAGGCAGCATACTTTCACTTTCCTTTTCAGTGAAAGCAAAGCACCTTCCTCTTCTCTAATCTTGGGCTGTGGAAAGCTCCTTTGGTTCCTTTGAGGCCACTGTCGGTAATTATAAGCCCATCACCCTGGCAGACTCCAGGAAATGATAATGCACCTGTTATCCCCGCCCCCAGACATGGTTTCTCTGTGTAGCTCTGGATGTCCTGGAACTCACTCTGTAGAGCAGTCTGGCCTCGAACTCAGACACCCGCCTATTTCTGCTTCCTGAATGCTGGGGTTAAAGACATGGCTCTACCGCCTGGTTCCAGTTAGCCTCTTATGTTCTTAGTCCAAGCATTGATTGGCAAGGGTGGGCTGGTTTGGCAATCTGAAAGCAAAGGAGACTGTCCTGCTGTGTGTACCTGGGCCAGCTGCTCCTGTTTGTAGAAGCTGACTGGTTAGCTGGGTAAACTGGAAATCTGCTAAAGAGGATTCATTTGCATTTGTTTGAGTGTGCCTCAGATCCTCAGAGTCAGAGATGGAGGAGCCTCGGAGGGTAGGGGTGGGTGGGGGGCTTGCTCTAGACGCTCCAGCATTTTCCCAATTCGTTCCATTCCTTTACCGCCCGCAGCTTTGTTTGCTCTAGGATACACTGGGGGTGGGAGGGAGGGGCTCATTCTTCTCCGCCAGAGGCCTGAGTTCGGCACCCACGAAGACCGCGAGGGTAAACCTCCACCAGGGAGGCATGTTTCTAACCACTGCCCACCCAGTGGCAGACAGTGGAGGGCCGTGAGTCAAGCAGCACAACAGCAGGACGCGAGGGGAGCTTGCATGCGTGAAGCCCTAGGTTTAATCTCCAGACAAACTCTGAAAACAAGTCGTCTTGGGTCACTGTGTTACAGAAAGGGGGCGTGTAATGGAGAAGCGAGAGGAAAGAGAGAGTGGCTCAGGGAGGGAGGGGATGGGAGCTGGCTTGGTGGCCAAGGCGACCCCTTGGCACGGCTAAGGTTTGGCACGGGGCAGCTGAGGGTAGCCCAGGAGTGCGTTGCCCTGTCCCCTCTGGTAAACTGCGGGTTCTCCACGGGTCCGATGGTCTCGGCAGTCCTTAGAGAACTCGAGTCGCCGCTGTCACAAAGGCGCGGGTTCCAGGGCGGAGAACGCGAGGTGCGGAGCTGGCCACTACTACCGAGAGCCGAGGGAGCCGTAGGTGGTAAGTTAGGGTACACACAGCGCCCCCTGCCGGGGATGAGCAGAGGCTGGGGGCTGCCGCAAGCCAGGAACCAGCCACTGCCACCGTAAATGCTCCCCAAACCCAACGAGCTTTAACTCCTCTCGAGCGTCCGTGTAACTTACCCGTTCCCTTACCTGACACAGGTTCTCACATATCACAGGCTGGCCTTGAAGTCGCGCTACAGCCAAAGATGATCTTGACCTCATGATCTTCCTGTTCCCACCTCCCAGAGGCTGCGTTGTCAGGCCAGCTCCACCATGTCCAGCTTTATTTTTCTTTTTAAAACAAACCGCGTCACTCACTCGGGATCCCCGCAGAACCCGCATTGTCATTTAGAAGCAGGAAGGAAGTGTGGACTCCCTGACTGGGCTGTTACACGGGAGATGGGAAAGATGGCAGGGACTAATGAACCCTGGGAGGTGGGGAGGAAGGCCCGGGGAAGGTCATTCTATTCATTCAAGCTGTGTTTGGGAGATCTGACTTTTCCCCACCCGGAAGGCTCCAGAAACCATCAAGACATGGGTGGTCCGTGGTCATGGCCTCTCCATTCACTGTAAGAATATTCTAGCATTATTTCAATTTGATTTACCAAACTTTAATCCTCATGACATTTTGAAAACATCAGCTCACACCAGCTAGGAGCTGCCTGGGGTTGGTTACATTTTCCTTGCTTCTCAGCCTCCACCCCAGGCATTCTCTCTGCCCAGAATCCTCCCCCCTCTTATTCAGCTCAGCTTGGTGAGTTTTTATTCGTTCTTGAGAACTCAAAGGATGAATGGGAATACCAACACATCTTGCTGGAGCCCTTCCCACTCTTTGACCCTGGGCTGCCATTTGTAGCACTGTGAGGGTGACTCACCACCGCTCAGTTCCCCAGAGCACTAAGCACATAGTAGGTGATGTTGGAATGCCAAATCGATTTACACATTCACACTGCCGAGTTTCCTGTTCAGTGTGATTGGACGTGACCCAGAGGCATCTTCTGGTCTGGCTAAGCCCTGAAGTTTTGGTGTTTATGGCGCATCTCTCCATGCCAGCTTGATTCTTGGAGCATTGGAATTGGCTGTAGCACCCCTGACCTTAGATCCCCAGGTTAAAATTCAGTTGCTAAATTCTTTCCAGTGTACAACGGGGGAATTACAGGACCGAGGTAGTGGAGGGGATTATGCAGATTAGGTGAGGGCCTGGCCCTCCCTACTTTCTAGAGTGGAATCTGAAGTTGCAGAGAGCAGCCTGAGGTCCACTAGAGGCTGGGGAAGAATCTGAATGGAGAACCTGGGGTTCCACATAGGACCTTCCAGATTCTGGGACACAGTGGGCCTCACAACCCTTTGGGGCTTGTCAGCTCGTGTCCCCTCGCCTCAGTGCTCTGGGCAAGTAGCATTCAAGGTCTGAGGTAATGAAATGTCCCTCTGAGTTGCTGGTTCCTGATCGGAGAAGTGGGGAAGGGAGGGGGCGTCACAGCTTAGGTGGGATTTCAACTCCAGTGTGTGTGTGTGTGTGTGTGTGTGTGTGTGTGTGTTGGATAGGTTATTTATCAGTGGGTAGAGCTGGCCCAGCATGCATGAGGTGCCAGGTCTGGTAGCACATGCCTCTAATCCCAGCACTCTGGAGGTGGAGGCAGGAGGATCAGGAGATCACTATCATCCTTGGCTACATACTGAGTTTGAGGCCAGCCTAGGCTACAGGAGACCCTGTCACGAAATCAAAAACCAAACCGACTCCAATGATCAGTTTGATCATTGGCGGCCTCTGTGCCCCTTTCCTTTAGAGATGTGAGAAGGGTGAGTGACAGGCTGGAGCCATCTGCCCAGGTCCTAATAATAAACTGGGAGAGGAAGAAGTTCCGGTGTGATTGGATCTAGGGGAGGGGCTCTTGTTACACCCAGCACCATATGCCATGTCCCCTTGTATGCCAAGCTGTGGGCGGAAGAGGGGACTGAGAGAGAGGAGAGGCCCATGGGTCCTCATTGCCAGCAGGGTGGCCCACTTCCTTTTCCCTCTTTCACTCTGGGCAGGACATTGCAGACAGAGGAGACACAGAGAGACCGAGAAAGAGGTGGGCTTGTTGGCTTTGACCTCCAAGACCCAGTGTCTAAGCAGAAGGGAAGCTCAGATCCATCTCAATGCCACTGGTAGGTGACGACAGCTGGTCCCTCAGTGTCCCATCCATCCTGCCCCAGCACCCCATCTCTGAGCACAACTTTATAGATGGGAGGCCAGAGATAGTCAGTGACTTTCTCAAAGTCTCATCGCGGTGTAGGACTTAAATTCAGAACCCTAGCAGGGCAGTGGTGGCACACGCCTTTAATCCCAGCACTTGGGAGGCAGAGGCAGGTGGATTTCTGAGTTCGAGACCAGCCTGGTCTAGAAAGTGAGTTCCAGGACAGCCAGGGCTACACAGAGAAACCCTGTCTCGAAAAACAAAAACAAAACAAAACAAAAAAACAAAACCAACCAAACAAAATATGGACTCTCCAGACTACTCAACTCAGCAAGACACTACTACAGGGAGTTTGACTGTCATCACCTGGCAGCCCAGCGTGGGTCTACCCTGTGACAAACAGATGACATCACTCCGGGGTGGGCTTCCCCTTGTCCTGGGAACCACCTGGAGGCTTCTCTGGTCACATGGGCTTCTTCTTTCTCTGTCTTGCCCAGATGAAGAAACTCAGGAGGAAGACCTCTTTAGGTCTTCCGGAACTTTCGGAGAAGGTCAAAGAGCAGCTGGCCGAGGCAGAGCTACGGAAACTGAGGCAGCAGTTCCGCAAGATGGTCGAGAGCCGAAAGTCCTTCAACTTCCGAAACCAGCGAATGATCGCCAACCAGTAGTAAGAGGGGTGTGCTGGTGTGGGTCTAGGGAACCGTGGGGCCCGGGTACACTGAACCCACCTGGAGACCGGGGGCCTTTCATCCTGTGCTCTAGAGCTTCCCGGGAGGATATCCAGTGAGCAGAATCCAGAGGTCTTGGGGGCCCCCGAGGGACAAGTGGCCCTCAACCAAGTCCCGTTTTTCTCTCGATGCCCCTCTCGCTCTGCGGTTTTTGCAGACACCACCTATCAATCCCAATTCCAGCACAAGCGGAACCTGGTTGGTTGAGGTGTCCACTCCTATCCAGTCCAACCAGCTGTGGCAGTGACGGGGCGGGGCCAAAGGATCCCATGTTCCCATGCTACGACAGCGCCCAGCCTTTTGCAATTGGGGGAACCTGTCTGTAAGTCTCTTTCTGCAAAAGCAGAAGCCAGCCTCCATCAACGAGAACCTCGCTGTCAGGATGTTTGGAGCTCAGAGAAGGGCCGGAAGGGGATCTTTCCTTTCCCACGGATTCATTTACTCGGGGCTAGGCTGGTCCCTACCCTAGTGTACAACCCTGTGAAATTTTAAAAGGCATTTTTTTTCCAGAGCACTTTAGCGCCATCTGTTGGAAAAGCGCTCATTATGTAGAACAAGACAAAATGCCGTGGGTTGGTAACATGATTCAGCTTGTCTGATGGCCTGAATTCGGTCCCAGAGACCCACAAGGTTAGGGGGGAGAGAACTGACTTCTGTGTTGTTTCCTGATCTCCATATGCACAGAGTGGCATGCTAACACCCATACATATGTTCATACATTCATGCATAAATATATGCTGAAAAGTGAAAGTGAACGCTGGGGAGGTGGCGCAGCAGTAAAGATATCTTGCTGCTCTTGCAGAGGATTGAGTTGGGTTCCCGGGACCCACATCTGTCTCACAGCCACCTGTAACTCCAACTCCAAGGGTTCTATCACTCTTCTGGCCTCTACAGGCACCTGCACCATGCCTACTCCTATGTAAATAAAACAACAGAATAAATACACAGCTGTGTGTGGCAGCATACACAAAACATACACCTTTAATCCCAAGGCTCTGGAGAGGTGGATCTCTGAATTTGAAGGCAGTCTGCTCTGCGTACAGAGTTCTGGGCTAGCCAGGGCTAAACAGTGAGCCTGTATCTCAAGCTAAATTTTAAAAGGAAAGCGCGGGATGCTCTGTGAAGTTCCTCCTTACACTTCAGGGCACTGGCTCTGTTTGCCCATCCCCAGCCCTGCCTACCCGACAACTACTCTTTAACAGAGTAACTACTCTCCTGTGTGACCAGCTCAGCTGGTATGCTGTTTTTCTTCCACCTTAGCAAGGTTCCCCTCCAGGTGGGAGTTGAGGGGGCAGAAGTCCCAGCAGCCTTGAAAGGACCAGCTGCTTGGTTCATTAGTCACACGTGGCATCCAAAATGGCAATGAGTAAAATGAAGTGATTGCTTCTTGAGGCACACCAGGAGTGGCTTAAGGGTTCCCTACCCTCATGAGACTAAGCCAGTGTGCCAGACAGTGCAGGGATGGGCATCCTTGTTATTAGTGCCCCAACAGATTGTCCAATTGGCTTCTGCTTTTTTTAAAAATGGGAGTCATGTCTGAGCCTGCAGTGACGATCCTATTTCAGGATGAGTTGAATAACCACAGGGTCTCTCAAAGTCTAAAATATTTCCTGAGGCTTTTTGTAGGAACTGGCTTGCTAATTCACATTCTAGAACATTCTTTAGCTTTCTGCAGCAGGGCTCCCAACAGATAGATGGGCACAGCTCACTTGAAGCTCTTGTTGCAAAGCAGGCTGTACCCCTACTGAGGTCCAGTTGGAGTCTGAGATCCCAGACCTCCTTAGATGCTAAGTGCTGATGTCAGATACCCAGACAGCTCTGGGGGCCTACCCATGTGCTGTCTCCCATCCTTTGGATGTCCACAGCCTTCCCAGCATCCCTCCACCCTATTTCCTCATCCCTGCTCAGCTCCCCCCCCCCCAGCCAGTTTGACACATTTCTAACCTCAGAGAGAGAGGCCTTGGCCAAGGGTTCAAGGTTACTGTACACCTCCATGTTGATACAAACTCCAGAGTCCTGCTCCAGGTTTTGTTCATGAATGTGCATATGTGGAGGTCAGAGGTCAATTTTTGGTGCTCCTCAGGAGCCATCCACCTTTTTATTTTTTAACTACGTTTTTATTTAGTCCTTGTGTATATGTATAAGGCTCGCGCATGGGGGTCAGAGGACAAGCTTGCAGGAATCCGTTCTCTCCTTCCGACACGTGGATTTCAGAGATCAAACTCAGGTAGCCGGAGCTTGGTTGCCAGTGCCTTCACTCATGGATCCATCTTGCAAACCCCATCTTGATTTTGTTGAGACAGACTAGGTGAGGCTGGCTTGACAGCTAACTCAGGGATCCTCCTGCCTCTACATCCCAAACCTGACTGTGTGCACACGTGCTGGGATGGACCTCAGGTCTACATGCTTACATGGGAAACTTTCACTTTACCAACTGAGTCATCTCCCAGAAGCTACATGGTGAAGGATTTTGATCGGCACTAGGGCAGCCTTCCCTTAAGGAAGGTGGAGCAAGAGAGATAGGGACAACTGAAGTCAGGGACATGGGATTCCAGATCTGAACCTGAGCTCCCTGCCCTGAAGCTCTCTTCTTCTCACTGAAACCCTGGTCATTTCCCAGGCTCCTTTTAGGGGTGGGACACCCTGTGGATTCTGTGAAGGTGGTTTAGGGGCTACCGGGCTAAGCCAGAGCTGCCTTCCTTCAGCAAAGAAATAGAGAATCTGAAAGCTGAACAGGCAGAGACCACCCTGCTTCTGAGCCTTGTGAAGTCTCCGAAGAACCTAGACATCAACCAGAAAAATTTCATGGAGCTGCGCTTCCTGCTGCAGACCAAGGGAGACTACGAGGCCCTCATTTCTTCCATGAAGGTGCTGCTAGGAGAACTGGATGACAAGGTGAGGCTTCCTGGAGGGGACAGGAACAGCATAGCCACAGTGCCCTAGGCAGAGTGGAGCATTGCATGGGAGCTCAGCTCCATCAACCCTGCATGTCCCCTGCCACCTCAAGGCTCAGAACCAGCCCCAGCATTCTTAGCATCGGGCGACAAGGGCAAGGTTTTGGTGCTGTAAGGAAGATCACCTTGGGTTTCAAACAATGCCATTTCTCCATCCTCCACGCTGGGCACCAAACATGGGTTAGGGAGGGGGCTGTTATCTTTTTGTCTTGGACTGAGATGGTCGGTAGCATCTCTCTGGGATATTGCCAGGTGATATGGCAGGAGAAAAGCCTTCTGGGAGGTCTCATGTGGGCCATGGGATACATGTGCCATTCTGAACATGATTCATCGGTTCAAAATAGTCCCTCAAGACCATCTGTCATTGCTGCAGCCCTCCTGGATGACAGCATTGCCCGTGTCTTGCTTCATCCCAACCTTTCCTCTTAGGAAAGGGGAAGCTTACCCTGAGTCATTGTGTTGGAAGGATGTAACTCTTTAATTTATTTGCATTTACTTATTTTGAGGCATATAGCTATAGCCTTGGCTAACCTGGAATTCACTGTACAGACCAGGCTGGCCTTGAACTCACAGAGATCTATTTGTCTCTGCCTCCCAAGGGCTGGGAATAGAAGATGTGTGTCATCATACCTGGCCACCCTTACTTTTTTTTTTTGTTCTGTTGTGATATTTTACTTTTAGTTAAGTGTTTACGCCTGTGTTTGTGTGTGATTATGTGTGTGAGGAAGTATTGCCCATGGAGATGAGAAGAGGGCATTGGTTCCCCTGGAACGAGATTGTTGAGCTGATCCGATCGTTGTGGGTGCTGGGAACTAAACACAAGTCCTCTGTAAGTCTCCTGGGAAAGGACCTCGGGACCTTGTGTGTGGAAGCCACACCCTCTATCACTGAACTGTGTTTCTCCCCTTATTCATTTTAAACCAATATGGTGCCGGAATAAGACTGTAAAGTAGCACATGACACTAAATTCAAATGCATTTTGATATGTGAACACTCGGGCCCAACATGTCTTAAATGGCCCCGTGAAATCCTTTTGTAAAGACTCTCAGTCATACTTGGGTTTTCCGAGCTACGGTGCCTCTGTGGAAACTCCAGCCATGTAGCACCACCCACAGTTCAGAAAGGACTGGCTTGGCTTTTCCAATAAATCTTTTATTTATAACAATAAGCCACTGGCCTAAGGAGTATAGTTTGCAGCCCTTGGTGTGACTGACTCTGTCCGAGACTTCACATATGTGGAGGGCCGTCAAGGCTCTAGCCAGATGCTTCAGCCTAATGTGGGCTTCTTGTGCCTGCAACTCAAAGAACCAAATCTGTGTGGTGTTGATGACCTGCTTTCTAAAGTGGGAACCAACTCCTGGGAAAGTTTCAGATATATCAAAGGATAGTCTATCCATGATGCCACACCTGGTCACTTCAGGAAGAGCCCCGAGTCCCATTCATAAGCAGAGAAACTGGACATGTGGGGAATGTCCAGATGGGCACTGGGGAGTCACAGCAGTATCATGAAAGCCGCTGTTTTGTGCCCCATTCTAGGCCCTTCTCAGGCTAACAGGGTTGACAACCAAGTTTCACTACCACAGGGGCCAGTGCTGTTTCCTCTAGAAACCGTGGCTTGGGGAGCTGGAGAGATAGGTGGGAAAATTCACACTCAGAGCCAATTTTCTCTTTACCCTGAACGGGGTGGGAATAAGTTGGATGGAGCAGGAATCCAAGAGCCAAATCAGAGCTGTTTACAGGATGAGTCAATGTCACTTTGGCTTTTTTTTTGTTTTTTTTGTTTTTTCGAGACAGGGTTTTTTTCTGTGTAGCCCTGGCTGTCCTGGAACTCACTCTGTAGACCAGGCTGGCCTCGAACTCAGAGATCCTCCTGCCTCTGCCTCCCAAGTGCTGGGATTAAAGCTGGAGTCACTTTGGCTTTAACCTGGTGCCCCCTTGAGAATGGTCAATCTGTGGCCAGCAGATACTAGTGCAGCTGGATGCTCCCCATATCTCTCTCAGATTGTTCAGATGGAGAGAAAGATCATGAACCAGAGACAGATCTTCTTGAAGACACAAGAGGCCAACAACCCCCAGAAGATGCAGAAACAGATCCACGTTCTGGAGACCCGACTGAACTTGGTAGGTGAGGGGCTGTTCTCTAAAGCCTCAACCCCCCATCCCCCACTCCCAGCCAACCTACATCCCACCCCACCCTCCACCCCCACTTACAATCCCACTGCCCTCCCCTGCCCTCACTCTCCCTCCCATTCTACTCCTCTGCGCTCCCAGAGATGACGCTTGACCTCTGACCTGTCAGCAGAACATATGTTCGCTTGCTGCTTAGAAGAAGGTGGACTGAGGGTCCCCTCACCTGTGATAGCACCCTTTTACCCCATCCCTGACCCCAGGCCCTAAATTGGTTTCGGCCAGTGTCCTATGAAAGCAACAGAAAGGCAAACTTTTGTTTTTATTTGATTGGGGGTGGGGGGGAGCAGGTTCACTCTGGAGTCCTGGAACTTGAAATGTAGCCCAGCTTGGCTTGAACTCATGGCTACCCTCCTGTCTGTTTCTTGAGTGCTCGAATTACAAGTGTATGCCATCATCCCTACCTGTAGTTCATCTCCCCCTTCCTTCCTCCTCCTCCCTCTCTTTCCTCTCTCTTTCTTTCTGGGTCTGCTACAGTAGGCTAGCCTGGGATTCACTGTGTGGCTGAAGCTGAACCTTCCAATCCTCCTGCCTTTGCCTACTGAGTTCTGGGATCATAGTTGTGCACCATCCTGCCCAGTTGGTGTATTTTAAATTTCTTTAGAAACTCTCATATAGTTCCCTGAATCCTTCAAGGGAAGGACTGGCCTATGTTCCCATGAGCAGTGTAACCAATATCACATTAAAAGAAACATTTTAAAAAGCTAAGATCAGTTTGTTCAGAGGTAGAGGGAAATAGGGACTAAGAGAATGTCCCCATGCCTGTTGGTCACACTGTTCCCACACCTGTCACTCTGTCCCTACACCTGTCAGTCACACTGTCCCCACACCTGTCACTCTGTCCGTGTACCTGCCACACTGTCCTCACACCTATCACACTGTCCCTGCACCTGTCACACTGTCCCCACACCTGTCATACTGTCCCTGCACCTGTCACAATGTCCCCATATCTGTCACACTGATCTCAATGTCAGAACATGGCTCTGGCTGTACACTGTTCCCACCCTGAAGGCCTTTAAGATAAATGACTTACCTTAACTAAGGTAATTAAGGGAAGGCGTCAAGACATTTTACCCCCAAATCTTTCTGTTTCAGCTCTGAAAATTAAGCATTTTCTTTCACAAGCACAGTACCAGCATTATACCTTACAAAACAAATATTTTGCTAATATTTCTCAAAATCTGATCTGTGGTGATATTTTTCTGGACAGACCCCAAATGTCTTTTAAAGACTGAGTTGACCAGGACCCCTGGAGTTTTGGAATTCTCAAATCCCCAATTTAGAATTAGCTGCTTTTAATGGGGAGGGACTTTGCCTCCAAAGGGATGAAGGAGATACATCATCACAGCCAGTCTGCACTGGGTGCTGTGGGCACCCATGGGCAGCAGCAGTGCCCTCACATCCACCCTGTACGGTCCAGTCCAAAGCCCCAGCATCTGGGTGTGAGACCCCGTTTGAAGCATAGCCTCCCCACAGGTCACTGTCCACTTTGACACGATGTTGACCTCTAACGCCCAGCTCCGGAAGGAGATAGAGGATCTCCTCTTTGAGAAGGCCGCCTACGACCACGTCTACCAGCAGCTTCAGCGGCGTCTGCAGATACAGAAGAAGACCATGAATGTGGCCATTGAGCAGTCTGCCCAGGCCTATGAGCAGAGGTGCCTGGGGAGGCCCGGCTCCCAGCTCAGCACCCACTTGCTCCTCTTGAATACCAGGCCATAAGTCACAGGGGCAACAACCCTGGACACTAACCACGTACCTGGCAGGGTGCTGGGCACCTTGGTGCTTCTGTCCTCCTCCCCACAGCCTGAGGAATTAGTGTCTTCCTTTTTCTCAGAACAAACAGGGAACCCGTGCAGGACAATGCAGATGGGAGAGCTGGGATTTCAGCTCTCTGTCCCCTACATGGTCTCTCGTCCTGGTCTGGGTATCTTTCTCCAGCGAAGTCTTTTCTGGCACAGAATGAGGCTGTGGAGAGAATAGGCCTTAGAGTCAGACATGTCTGGGGCTGACTTCTCCCTCTACCACATCTGGATTGTTATCCATGTAAAGAGCAGAGACTAATCCATACGTGCAAGGGGCAGGCGATGATGCTGATGCTGGTGATGCTTGTATTAGTGGTGAAGATGGGATTTACTGCTGCTGCTGTTGCTAACTTATAAACAGGGTGTCAGGAAAATCACTTCTTTGGGGTGCTCTAAACTCACAGCTTTGGTAGGATCCTGAGTTTGGTTCCCACTACCGGAAAAAAAAATTGCAAACAAACCCTGGTGACCACTGGGCAGGCATGCAGTCATTTGGACTGGCAGGGAGAGGAAGAAAGGAAAAGAGAGGAGAGCTCTGAACACTCAGTCCCATCTTCTGTCTCCCCACAGAGTGGAAGCCATGGCTCGGATGGCTGCCATGAAGGACCGCCAGCAGAAAGACATCTCTCAGTACAACCTGGAGATCCGGGAGCTGGAACGTCTGTACGACCATGAGACCAAACTCAAGTCCTTCCTGCTGGTCAAGCTCAATGACCGCACTGAATTCGAGGACCAGGCCAAGAAGCAGGAAGGTACAAGCCAGTTTCTTCCTCCTCCTCCTCCTCCTCCTCCTCCTCCTCCTCAATCTCCTCCTCCTCCTTCTCCATCTTCTCCTCCTCCTCTCCATAGGCATAATGTGTGTGTGCGCTGTGTAAAGATTATCCATATGTCGTTCAAATGCTGATCTCTCTGCCCTCACATCTTGTTTGATCCCAGACAAGCTCTAATAGTGCTTATGTCAAGAATCTCCTGTCTCAAGTTTGTATAAGCAATGTTTACCATTTATTCTTTGTCTTGTCAATAAAAGCTGAGCACTCAGTGGCTAGGCAGAAGAGATAATAGGGCCAGGACTTATACCCGTGAGGGTCGGGGGGTTGGAAGGGAGGGAGAGAGAAAGAGAGAGCAGGAGGGGGCGGAGAGAGACAGAGACAGAGAGACAGAGACAGAGAGAGGCGGTACAATTTGAACCATGAGGATAATCTTTACTTAGCATTAAAAACATTATGTCTGTACCCCAACCCCCTTCTCAAAGTAGGGTTCAACATAGCCAATAAAAACACAGCACACCTGGTTATACTTAAACCTGAGGTTGACAATGAGCACACTTTTAGGTTAAGTGTGTGCTGTGTGGTGTTTGGATACACTTCTGCTGAGAGTGGTTTGTTCCTTAGCTGCACTGAGGACAGATTTCAGCTTTTGGGAGTGCAGCTGGCCTGTGACTCACCTGTAACTGCTTGCATGTGTTTGTCTGCCAGCCGCAACCTGCAGATGTCTTAGAGATGAGACTCTGTCTGTAATGCAGGGGAGCTTTGAGGTTTGCTAGACCCTGTATGGGTTTGGCGGCTTGCTGCTGGGGTCTTGCCAGAACTCAGCCTGTGATGAGATCACGGTCAGGATGGAAAGGGAGGAAGGGTGGAGACAAGGGGAAGCTGAACAACTGTATTTGATCTCTGGATATTTTTAGGTGTTAGGCCTTTGGCTTTGTTAGGGTTTTACTGCTGTGAACAGATACCATGACCAAGGCAACTCTTATAAGGACAACCTTTAATTGGGGCTGGCTTACAGGTTCAGATTCAGTCCATTATCATCAAGGTGGGAGCATAGCAGCATCCAGGCAGGCATGGTGCAGGAGGAGCTGAGAGTTCTACATCTTCATCTGAAGGCTGCTAGCAGAAGACTGACTTCCAGAGAGCTAGGATGAGGGTCTTAAAGCCCACGCCCACAGTGACACATCTACTTCAACAGGGCCACACCTCCCAACAGTGCCACTCCCTGGGCTAAGCATATATAAACCATGACAGCCCTGTGCACACTAAGAATGCACTTCTTGAGCCACGCCCACCCCCTTGTATGTTCTGTCCCCCTTTGCCCTTTTCCTACCTTATCACTTGGGACCATGTTGCTAGAAGTGTTTCTGAGAAATCTCATGCATGTCTTACTCTTTAAAATTAATCAAAAGCCACAAAGACATTTTTATTCTCTCTCTCTCTCTCTCGCTCTCTCTCTCTCTCACCTTCTGAACCATCTTTTTTCTACCCACCCACTCACTCCTCTTGCCCAGTCAACCATTCATCCTCCTGCACAGCCCTTACCTGCCCCTTTGCAGCTAGCTTGTGTAAGCCTCTATTTCAGGTACTTGATATGCACGGTTTTCATGAGGCCCTCAGGATAGCACCAAGGAGTAGGCATCCCTACAATACCCCAGTTCCAGAAGACCATCCTGCAGCCCAGAGTGGACACATAACCCAGCCAGCGGCCACAGTAACTAAGCGGAAGATTCAAAATTCCATCCCACATATGTCCACTAAGTCATCTCCTCCTTGTCTTGGGATGCTGATAAGCTTCAACCTTATCTCAAGGACAATGAAAAGGTCAGACACTGCACAGCCAGAGGCCCTTAGAAAGATCTAGGAAATTCCATCCAGAGATGTTCAGGAGAGCCTGGGCTGCAGGCTGAGCAAGGTTCAGAACTTTCAGGGTTCACCCAGCCAGTGAGCCTTCCTGAGAACTCTCTGCCCAGGGGCCTTCCTTGACCTCTACCCTGCACACGTGTCACCTCTGCAGAGAGACCCTCCAACCCATAAGCGTCTGTTGTGTCTCCCTCAAGCCACAAGCATGATGGTGGGTGGATTTTTTTCTTCTCTTTCATTGGCCATCTCTTTGGCTTTCCATGTTGAAACCCTGACAGCAGAGCCTGGTACCATGTTGGGAACTCTGTAATGTTTACTAAGTATTTTAATTTTTTATTTATGTTATTTTAGTTTATTTGTATGTGTGGAGGGGTGTGTGTGTGCAGGCCTTTACTACCAAGGGTTGGGAGTAAGGTCTCGAGCTACTGTGCCTGGCTCTTGATCTCTTTTTATCTTTTTTTGGGGGGGGAGGGGGGATAAAGTTTCTCTGTATAGCCTTGGATCTTCGGGAACTCACTCTGTAGACCAGGCTACCCTTGGACTCACAGAGATCTGCCTGCTTCTGCCTCCCAAGTCATCATCTCTGCCTGGCTAATCATTTTATATCATTTTATTTTTAAATTATTATTTTTCTGAGGCAGGCATGGTGGCACATGCTTTTAATCCCAATACTTGGGAGGCAGAGGCAGACAGATCTCTGTGAGTTCAAGACAGCCAAGGCTACACAGAGAAACCCTGTCTAGAAAAACCAAACTAACCAACGAAACAAACAAAAAAACCTAACCTCTCCTTTTTTATTTTTTTTAAAGATTTATTTATTTTATGTATACAGTACACTGTCACTGTCTTCAGACACACCAGAAGAGGGCATCAGATCCCATTACAGATGGTTGTGAGCCACCATGTGGTTGCTGGGGATTGAACTCAGGACCTCTGAAAGAGCAGTCAGTGCTCTTAACTGCTGAGCCATCTTTCCAACCCCTATTGTTTATTTTTTGTGTGTAGTGTATATGTGTGTAAGTGTATGCCACATGTGTGAGGTGCTGCTTGAGGCCAGAAGAGGTTGTCAGATCCCTTAGAACTGGAGTGATAAGCAATTGTGAGCCACCAGATAGGCTGGCCCCTGAACTTGGTTCATCTAGGGCAGGAGTTGCTCATAACTACTGAGCCATCTCTCCAGCCGTGCCTTGATTTTGATCAGCATCTCTCAAACTGAAGAGCACCGGTTCAGCTATGCTGGCCGGCCACTGAGCTCCAGGGATCATCTAAGTGTCTCCACCTCCCAGGCTTAGATTACAGGTGCACCATCACCATCCTCTCTCAGCTTCTTACCTGTTCTGGGGATCGAACTCAGGTTCTCGTGTCTGCTTATCGAGAGCTTCACTGCTTTCCCAGCCTCTCAGCTATTTCTGATATGGATCCCATTCCCTGGCAAACTCTCACTTCCTCCCCAGACAGTATGGATGATAGGGTGCCCACCTCTCTTTCCTTACCTTCTGTGGTCTTTCTCTCTCCCATCTAACTGCAGCTGTCAAAACCAAGAAGCACGGGAAGAAGAGGAAGGGCGAGAGCTTTGAGAGCTACGAGGTAGCGCATCTGCGGCTGCTGAAGCTGACGGAGAACGGGGACCTGAACCAGCTCACCGAGGACTTCCTGGCCAAGGAGGAGAAGAATTTTGCTCGCTTCACCTATGTCACAGAGCTCAACAATGACATGGAGACCATGCACAAGAAGACCCAGCGTATCCAGGTGCATGGCTTACAAGGCCTGCGAGGCCCCGGGCCTGCCGATCCCTAATAGCCTTCCCCAGGGTGGTCCCCTGATACCCCCCCCCCCCGTCTTCTCTGCAGACAATGGCCTCGTGCGGATTAATGTCCCCACTTCAAATATGACTGTGGCCACCATGGCAGGCACCGTCAACTCTGGGCTATGAGCTAGGAGGGCACTTTTGAAAATAGTTTTATTTTACTTATGTGGATGCTTTGCCTGCATATGTGTCTGTGCGCCACGTGCATGCAGTGCCCACACAGGCCAGAAGAGGGCATCAGATCCCCTGGAACTGGAATAACAGATGGTGTGAGCTGCCCTGTGGATGCTGGGAATCAAACTGGGGTCCTCTGGGAAAGCAGCCAGTGCTCTCTCTTAACCTCTGAATGTCACCCCAGTTCCTCTCCCTTGTCCTCTGAGGAAAAAAAAAATCTGTCAATGGGGTTTTGAGCTCAACAATTGAATTACGCCATCTAGGCTGTGAGCCTCTAGGGATCCTCCTGTCTCTGCTATGGAGACATACTGGGATTACAAATGTATGCCATCTTGGCCAGATTTTTTCTACATGGGTTCTGGGAATCAAACTCAGGTCCCACCATCTTTGTTGGCCAAAAGCTTCAGAGTAGAAGGGAATAAATGATTAATGCTTATCTTGGACAGGCCTGGTGCCCACCAGCATAGTAAAGGCTCTGACAAGTCCAGAAGGAGAGGAACCTGGCTACCTTTACTGAATCCGTAATTTCTCACACTTACCTGGCTCCTGGGCCTCCTCACACGAGCAGTTTCTGGAGCACTTGCCCAGACAGAGTCCAAGCCACTTGATGCCACATGCCAGCCCGTTCAGAACCTGGCTGACAGCTGTCTTTGTGGCTCAGAACCAGTAAGGACACCCAGCATACCAGCTGTTGCCATGCCACCTGTGCCACGCCCCTCCTCCAAGGATTCCCTCTGATTGTGCCCCGCCCCCCGATGACATCATGACCCTGTTTCTTCCTGTGTGAGACATGGAGGACAGAACACATCAGGCCTTTCCCTTAACTCGCCTGTCACTTTCCAGGAGTTCTGTTATATCTAACCGGGTCTTGCCACAGGAGAGCTGAGGTTACTGATGTACACCACCACAGCTGGCTTTGTATGGGTGATTGGGATTCGAACTCAGGGCCTTACACTTGGACAGCAAGCCCCTCATCCACAGAGCCAGCCCCCAGCCTCTCAGGAGACAAGTCTCCCTCTAGCACCAGGCTTCAGCTTTTTCTTGAGGCCCATTGTCTCAATGGTCTGCAAGCCACAGGGAGGGACTTAGCCACTCTTTGGACTGTCCTCCCTCCTGCCAGGAGAGTTGATCTAGAGACCTGGCTGTCATCTTGCTTTGCTGATTGCTTTTTAAGACTAGGCCTTGTTCAATAGGCCCAGGCTGATCTGGAACTCACAGCAATCCTCCTGCCTCAGCTTGGTGGTTGCTGAGATTTCAGGCATGAATCATTAGAAAACTTCTCTGCTCAAACTAGGATTAAGATTTTTAAGTTTTTGTTTGTTTGTTTTCCTATGGTACACTGGTTTCACCCCTATCTAGGGACAGGGGTCACAGGCCTGTTTTCTCTGGTCTGTTAAGATTTGTAACTGTCAACATATAAAAATCAAAGTGTTCTATACAACCCCCCATATTTTGTTTTTCTGGGGACGTCAAATCTAACGTAAAGTGGCAATTTGTGCAGGCCACAGTAGACCTTAAATGCATTGCCACTGCCCCCTGGTGGTTGTGTATGGTATGGCAGGAATTTTTTTTTTTTTTTTTTTTTTTTTTTTTTTGTGGTCCAGGCTGCTCCAGGAGGGCTGCCCCTAGTCCCCGAGGGATGTGGATGCAGATGGATGTGAGGACTGGAAATATCCACACTTGACTCTTGAGGGCTTGGCATAAGGTGGACATGCCCTCTGCTGGCCTCAGCTTCCCCTTCTGTACCGCGATGTTGGGACCAGTACAGGAGCCTCAGGCTCCTTGTTTTGCTTGCTTTAGAGTACTGTCGTTTAGAGCTTGGAGCCCAAGTGTCTGTAGGGGAAATTCTGCACCCCAAACTGCAGCTATCCAGGCCCTACCCCACGCCTATGGCTGTGAAGACAGGCTGGTAGCCAGCAGTTAGCCATTTGTGTGTGAGCCACCTTCCCCTACCCCTTGAATTCACTATCAGTGGCTGACCTGTCGCTCTCAGCGAGGCTGTCCCCTCCCTGGAGTGGCCACCTGTGCTGGAGTCTTCCATTATTTTCCACTTGAAAGGACACCTAGGGGTGGGAGGGGTTATGTGAAAAGACTTGGTCATGCCGCACTGGGAACTGGCCAGAAAGCTGGGTCCCCGGCCCCACTCCAGACCTAGAACCTAGAGTGAGCCTGGTCATCTGAGGGAGTGACTCAGATTCTTCAGAGTTTGAGGGACCCTGGGCTGAGCTTCTGGGTCCAGTGCAGTAGCCACTAGTTGTCTAGATAAATTCCTTACACTGTGATACAAGAGAAACCCCAGCTGCCCAGTATCTGGAGCCGGGTTGTAAGTTCTCAGTGCCCACGTGTGGTCGTGACATCGCATGGTTAGTGCACCATGAAGATTATGTTGACTTCTCTCTCTAGGTGCTGTGGGTCATGACTTCGTTGGGGGTTGAATGACTTTCACAGGGGTCGCCTAAGACCATCGGAAAACACAGATGTTAACATTATGATTCATAACAGCAAAATTACAGTTAGGAAGTAGCAACAGAAATAATTTTATGTCTGGGGGGTGTCCACCAAAACATGAGGAACAGTATTAAATGGTTCCAGCATCAGGAAGCAACCTTCCTGATGCTATCTCGAACAGCTGCACGAGATAGTTCTAGATGATTCTCAGAGGGTAGAGAATGCCTGAGGAGAAGGCGGGGTCACGGGCAGCTCCTTGGTGGATTACCCAGCATGGAGTAGGGTTGGATGCAGTGGATGAGCACAGCTCCCATCTTTTCCTCACTGGTCCCCTTTTGTCTGAGCAGGATGACATCATCAACCTGCGGTCACAGCAGCAGACCTCCCACGAGGGCACCCGGAATATCCTGAAACAGATGGAGGTGAGCTGGGTGGCGGGGGGGCGGGGAGGGGAGCCTCCTACATCTGTCCACCATCTGTCTGTCCTGATACCTTGTCCCTAAGCTCTGTCTATTGTAAAGATGAATGAAGGTCAAACCCAAGCCCTGGGCCTGCAAATCCATCCTGACACATCTCTGCCTCAGTTTCTCCTTTTCTCTCCCCCTTGGCCCAGGTCCACTGTTCTTCACCAGTAATATCGACCATAAACCAACTGCCTGTCTTCTTTCCTTGCTCCTCCCCTCTCCCTTTGTCTCTAAGCTGAGAATCAAACCCAGGGCCTCCAGCACTAGTTTTGCACTCCACCACTGAGCCACAGCCCACGCCCTGCACGCAGATGCTTCCTGGGGTAGGCACTAGTCAGTAGATGCCAGGCTATGTCCACTCCTCCGGCCCCGCCCCGTCTCCCTTCACCACCTTTGGGAGAAAGTGTCATACTCTTTCCGTTTTTTCAGGTGAACAAACAGAGGCTGGCAGAGGTAAAAACTGCTCTGTCAACCTTAGGGAGCCAAGTCATAATTTTTTTTTTTTTGGCACAAGGTCTCACTATGCAGCCCCGGTGTCTGGAATTCACTATGTAGCCCAGGCTGCCTTCAAACTCACAGCAATCCTCCTTCCTTTGGCTACCCAGTATTGCTCTTGAAGATTTCTTTCTGCCTCCCCCCCACCCCCACACACCCTAGGAGCCGGAGCAAGCTAGAAGTTTATTTTTTGTTAAATAAGCTGAAAATTGGCTCTTCCAGGGTTGTGGGAGGGGTGCTTCTGTGATGTCATCTACCACCCAGACTCTCCTTGGTGTGTGGTTTCCATCCCAAGGATGCCTGGTGGTACCACAGATCTCACCATCACATATGAACTTCCGGCAGGAAGAAGGTAGGGAGCATTGAGAAGGCAGGAAGCCCCAGTTGCTTCTGGGACAACTGGCTAATGACTGTTTATGAGGTTTATAGCTGGTCACACTGCCACCTCAGGGCAAATAGGGTCTCTCAGGACAACGAACAGCCAATGCTGGGCAAGATGTGAATCCCGCCTGAATGGCTGAGTGTGGAGCACATGTCTCTGATCCCAGACTTAGGAGGCTGAGGCAGGAGGATCTGGAGTTCAAGGTAGCCTGGGCTACTCCTGTTCAGACTCATAGCTCCTGCCCCTGAGCTTCTTTGTTTGTTCCTTGGGGCTCATTTCTGTCCTGCATCCTGGCCAGGCTGGTGGTGCCATTCTACCACGGAGGGACAGCAAAGCTTAGGCCCAGGAAGAGCTGAGGATGTTCAGAGCCAAGAGGGCCCAGGAGCTGTTGTGATTCAGGCTGGCCTCCGCAGATGGTCCCAGCCTAGGCCCACAGGCTCTCTTGGGGCCACCTAGAATCCTAGACTCTTCCCTGGGGTTGGGACCAGCAGCGTTCATCTGGGTCTCCTCTGCCTGGCTCTGTATTTATTGTTTCCTGTCTTCATGGGGTGGTGGTAGCTAAGGCAGCAGTGTGTGTGTGTGTGTGTGTGTGTGTGTACCCTCCAAAATTCAAATACCCCAAGGAGGAGAACCTATCGAAGGAGCTATGGCCTCTCAGATGTTTCTCACCCTGCTGAAGGCTGTCTCCACCTGCCTGCTCAGAACCTTCTCCATCCCTGGCTCTTCACCATCTCCTCTCTCGCCAGGAGTCCTGCTTCGGCACTCAAGAGATATCACTTATTTTTGAGACAGAGTCTCATGTACCCCAGGCTGGTCCCAAACTCACTAAGTAGACAAGGATGCCCCTGGACTCCTGCCCTTCCTGTCCCCACCCCCAGAGTGCAAGATTTACAGGCGTGCACACAACATCTGGTTTGTGCAAGCGCTCTACCCAAGGAGCCACATCCTCAGCTGTGTTTTTTCTTAATTTTGTTTGGTGCTGACAGAAAGCTCATTCCTTTGATGGCATACCCTCTGGGGTTGCCAAACCTGTCTGGGGTCCCCAAACCTGTCTGGGGTCCCCCAGTCACCTGCACAGAAAGTCCTCAGCCTCAGGCTGGGCCTGGTGTCTGTCTGCCCCCAGGAGAAACTGAAGAAGACCACTGAAGACGCAGACATTTTGGAGAACAAATACAAGGAGATGAGCAAGACCCTGGAGTATCTCAAGAACTCGGTGGAGAAGTTGTTTAAGAAGATCAACTGTGATTCCACCGAGATCCTGGGAAAGCTGGGCGAGAAGGGGAAGATCACCGACATCAACCTTCAGCAGTACTTTGGTGAGCCAAGCTTGGGCCTGCCCACCTCTTAGGAACTCTTTCTGTTTCCTGCGTGTTCTGTGACCAGGTACAGGAATGCTTTCTTGGTTGGTAGTGAGCACAGCCATGGTACGGCCTGTCTGGGTTTGAATTCTGATTCTTCACTTATTCGCTGTGTGACTTTGGCCACATTTCTGACCCTCTGTGTGCTCAGGTTCTTTTACCTCTGAAGTGAGGATAAAACTCAGGAGCTACATCATCAGGTTATCGGGAGGATTAAACATGGTATAATTAGTGGTGATCTCAGTTAACGCAAGAGAGGGATTTGGTGAATTTCCTTAAGGAGAAAAACTAAAAGTAGAGAGAGATTCCTTACACACATTGACAAACACTATAAGACATACATGCTCACACTCACATGCTTACACGGATGCACCCACACACACATATGCACACGGACAGGCAACCCCACAAACACTATCCACACATGTGTGCACAAAGACACATTCAAACACCTACAAACACTATCTATACATGCTTGCATATGCTTGTATGTGCACACATGCAAATACACATACACACATGTATGCACACAGTGTGTTCATACTGACATACACATATGTACCCAGAGGCTCATGCATGCACGCATGCACACGCACACACGCATGTTTCATATTTGAGCCTCATGTTTTTTTCTCCAAAATTAGGAAGGCAAAGATGGCTCCCATTGACCTTGGTTAGTGCTGTATCTATAGTAAGCCTTGCCAAAGCAATAAGGCAAGAAAACAGAATAAAAACCCTGATTGAAAGGAGGGAAATGGGGCTGAAGAGATGGCTCAGCGGTTAAGAGCACCGACTGCTCTTCCAGAGGTCCTGAGTTCAATTCCCAGCAACCACATGGTGGCTCACAACCATCTGTCATGGGATCCGATGCCCTCTTCTGGGGTGTCTGAAGACAGCGACAGTGTACTAGTATATATAAAATAAATAAATATTAAAAAAGGAGAAATAAAAAAAGAAAGGAAGGAAATGAAATGTTCAGAATGGGGCTGAGTGTGTCACAAATGCTTGTTAAACTGCCTTCTGCATTTCCAGTTTAGGGCATAGAGGGGCGTGGCCACCCAGACCATGGCAGCTTGTTATGAATGTGTGTGTGTGTTTTAATCCACAGGGGTTGGAGAGATGCTCAGTGGTTAAGAGTGTGTACTGCTCTTGCAAAGAGCTGAATTTGAATCCCAGCACCCAATTAGGTATCCCAGGCAGAAGGAATGGCATAAACAAGGGCCGGAAGGTCAGGCTACTGCTGGCTTTGAAGTCTAGTGGAGCACTGGTTCTTGGCCGTCTCATTGTCAATATCTAGGGAACCCTTTCTGGACCATGCTTTCCTAGAAACTGTCACTCAACAGTGCTTTGAATGCCTCAGACCTACTGTGTGCTCCCGGGAGCAGCTCTGCCAATGTGCATTAAAGAGAGATATTTTGGTGCCTCAGGATGTTAGAATTTCCCACAGCCAGTGGCCAGGAGAAAGCCAGCATCCTGCACAAACTCCCATCCCTCCCTCTGTTACAACAGGGGCTGCCCAGGTTGGCAGCCATGACCTTGACCCCATGACCCTGTTTTCTTCCAGCCATCATAGAAAAGAAGACAAATGACCTGCTGCTTCTGGAGTCCTTCCGGCGCCTGCAGGAAGCGGAGGGACCTGATGTTGATGTCCCTCAGCCGTTTGTCAACCCCTTCTGGGGTGGCTCTACCCTGCTCAAGCTCCCAGAGCCCTCAAGGGTTGTGCCTCCTGTGTTTGGGGCAGACTTCTTCAGTGACAAACTTGAAGAGGGTGAGTTCTTGCCCACTGTCACCCAGGCAGGCCACTGGGTCGAGTTCCTTAAGGACCCTGAGTCTCTATGGGGTCTGTGGGCCAGGCCTCAGTTTCCCTTATTGCTATGAGTAATCACCACACTATGGCCACTTGATTGAAAACAGATGGGAATAGTTTCTTTGGCAAAAACTGAGGGGTCAGACAGGAAGAGGGAATGTGCTCCCTGCAGCTCCAAACCAGAAATAAGCGCGCTCGCACGCACACACAAACACAAACACACTGACACTAGTACATACTCACATACACACACATTCATATACACACTTATGAACACACACATACACCTATATTCAAACACATACATACCTAAATACACACACATACACAAGCTTACGCACCCACTCATATACATGTACACAAATGCACACTCATAAACACACACATACACATATAGTCAAACACATACACACACTCATAAGCACACATACCTTATACACACACATGCACGCACACACACCATTCACTCTTAGAATTTACCCAAACACATAATGGAGGACTATGTAGCCACTAAAGTGTGTGTTCCCCTGGGTAGCAATCAAATGGAGGCTGTGCCTCCTAGCTTGGTCTGTTGGTATTAAACCAGCCGTGTCTCCCATTCGTGCTTGGGAATTCCCTGTGGGTGCCTGTTGGCTCGGAGCTCTAAAGGGCTTTCCACCCCATGCCCAGCCCAGCATGATGAAGTGACACTGTCCCTGGGAAGGAAGTGAGCTGGGCATCAACTCCCAGGTCCTCACAGAGCTCTGTCCTGGGTGCAGTGGAATATCCTCTGGACCACAGTAGCCTCCGGCAGCTGGTCTTGGAGAACTACCTTCAGAGGGAACGCGGAAAAGAACTACAGGATACCCTGTTGGAGAAGGGGGAGGAGCTAAGGCTCAAGAAGAAGGTGATAGGCTGAGCCTCGTGGATAGCTGTATTCCACACCAGAGAGAATAAATGTTTTCTTGCTGAGCCCAGGGCCTTTGCATGTGCTGTGCTGAGGAGCTCTGAGGGCTGGAAACCAACTTTGCAATGGGGGGAGGGGCAAGAAGCATGAGCCTCAAAAGTGGCCTGAGGTCTGTGTGGCCCCTGATAACCCTGAGAATGTGGCCAGCATTCCCCCGTCTCCCCTCCCCACAACTGACAAGGTCTGTCAGGTGGAACGGGGCAGTTTAGGAGACAAGGCTCACGTTGAAATATTGATCTTAGACTCCAGGGTCTACTGGATGAGGCAGACACTGAGCAGGAACCAGGGTCTTGGGGGCTGAGAACCCGTGTGACTGTGTGTACCTTGGGAATGAGTGTCCCCACAGAACTGAGCTGGGTCCTGCTGCCTCTCTCCAGAGCCCAGGTATATGGGGTCCCCAGCCTCAGTGTCTCTGGAAGAGTCCCTGGAGGATACTCCCAGAACCACAGATAGTGTATGGGTAGTCCAGAGTTTGGGAGTTCTGATCCTTCACGACCCACCCCTTGAACCCCAGCTTCCTGCAAGGGGCCCACAGGGACCTCATCGGTTGCAGGGCTGGATCTGACCCTCTGACCCTGGATGTGGGACTGTGGGTTTCTTCTCTCTCTCAGACAGGGCCTTGCTACCATCTAAGGTGGTAGCCTTAGATGTCACTATGCTCGGTCCTAGTGATTCTCTTGAACTTGGATTCCTGTTTTTAGTTTATCTATGGGGACTCAGCTCTAAGCTTATGCAAAGGTCAGGGAAGCCAGGAACTGCCACTGCCAGGGTTTTGTTTTTATTCAGGATCTCATTATGTAGCCCAGGCTGACCTGAAACTCGCTATGTAAACCAGGCTAAGTCTGGAAATTACAGAGATCCATCTGCCTTTTTCCCCACCTTCAACAGCTAGGCCCAGAAAGCAAATAGAGCTGAGGGAAGGCCACCTTAGGACAGTGACAGAACTAGTCACTCTTGGATGCAGCTGCTCCTGAAGTCCATGGACTTCCTGGAACTCACTCTGTAGACCAGGCTAGCCTTGAACTCAGAGATCAACCTGCCTCTGCCTCCCAAGTGCTGGAGTGCACCTCCCAAAGGTGCCACCATAGCCAGGTGGTGCCTGTTTGTTGTTCAAACTGAGATCTCTGCAGCTTTCACAGAATCCAAATGCTTTGTGACTTTGGCTACTTAGAGCCAATGAGCCAATGGCCACCTCAACTAGATCCAAGACTTCTTGTTTATTTGCACACAGTCCTGGGATGGTGTACACCTGCATGCTGGGGCAACAGGGCCTGGGGATGGCGAGCAGGCTGTAGGTCACCTGAGGCTATGGTTCAGGGCTCAGTCCTTCTCTTCTCCGTGGGTGATGATGTGGACCAAATTCTTATAATCAAGATTGCCGGTGACGTCAGGGGGAAAGGCTGCAAACATCTGGTCGATCTGTGAGCAAGAATAGTGGGGTACAGAGATGCTTGGAATGGCAGGGGGCAGAATGGCCTGAGATCCTGGGAAGGACCCTGATACCCCAAGCCAGGTCATATGACTTGTTGTAGTCAAATGGCCGGAGGGGCCATCCTCTTGGGGGGGAAACCAGATATCGAGGTAGTTTATTCTACATGCAATTTCCCTGTCTAAAAGTATTGGATGAAGCTGGGCGTGGTGGCGTATGCCACCGGAGAGGCAGAGGCAGGTGGGTCTCCATGAGTTCAAGTCTTGTCTGGTCTATAGAGTGAGTTCCAGGACAGCTAGGGCACAGAGAAACCTTGTTGCATGAAGCAGGCACAATGATATTTGTGATCCCAGCATGAGTTTCAGGCCAGCCAGGGCTGTGCAGTGAGACGCTGTGTTTAAACGCAAATGGTTTTGAATGGTTTCTATTGCTCCTTCTGCTTTCCTCTTCTCTCTTTATCTTGCAGTGTTGGGGATTGAACCCAGGGTTGCATGCAGGTCAGGCGAGTGTTTTAGCTCTGGGCTACAGCCCCTGCCTTGTTAAGCTTTTATTTTTTGACGGGACTTACCAACTTTCCCAGGTTGGCCTTGAACTCACTTTGTAGCCTGTGCTGGTCTTAAACCTGCAATCCTCCTGCCTCAGCTTCTCTAGTATATGGGATTGGCAGGCCTGAGACCTGGCTGGCTTGAATTTGTAATCACCAGAAGACACAGTGCCCCGGCCCCGTGGTGGCAGTGTGTACTGTGGTCACCATCAAGCCTCGTGGCATGTGGCAGTGGATGTCCTCATCCCACCTTGACAGATAGGGAGACTGAGGTACAGTGAGGTTGAAGTCTAAAGTCCCATGAGTTGACAGGTGCTTCTCATGGGAGATGTGAACTAGAGCGAGACAGAGCGTCTGTGAAAGGGGCTGGGCAATAGGGACACTGGGGACCCTGTACCTCCTCTTTGGAGAACCTCTCTGCTTGTGTGGTCAGCATCTCCCGGACACTGTAGGAAAGGAGAGAGCAGGTGATGGTGACATATGTTGGGGGTAGAAGTGGGGACCCTTCTCCCTTAGAATCCACACTCACTAGTCAGCCTTCAGCGACCCTTTGCCTTCAGGATCAAACACCTTGAACGCGTTGAGAATGGTTTCCTCCGGGTCAGCCCCTGCAAGAGAACATAGGCCCACCCGTCTGCAGGGACCAGAGCTGCTGGGGCCACAGGAAGTGGACTCAGGTCCCCCTGAGCCAGAGGGGCCAGGGCAAGGCTGCTTCCCTCAGAGGGAGACCTGGGTTTTGAAGAGAGAGTTGGTTCAGCAAGAGATCTTGCTGTTCTTGCAAAGGACCAGTACCCACATGACAGCTCACAAGTTCCTATAACCCAGCTCCCAGCAACGTCACCTTCTCCGCCCTTCGCGAGCACTGCACGCATGTGTTATGCACACAGGTATACACATAGTAGAAATTGAATCTTAAAGAGAAGGCTGAGGATCCAACAGAAAGTCAAATGCAAAAGAGCCCTCACTCTGGGTCTTTGTGGGCTGTGGGGAAGAGCTTCAAGCCAGTTGGCTTTCTGTCTCTGAACTCACCAAGACTTGTGGGTCAGATTAGAGTCAGCCCCTCAGATGCTCTGAAATGTGTCAGTACCTGGAGTGCATTAGCCTAGGTAGAGGATCGGGAACAGGCCCCTGCTGGAGCAGCGCCCCCTTCTGGAGGAGCATGCCCTGCTGGTACAGCCCCACCCCCAGCTGAAGCCACGGCCCTGATTTCTTTTATGCTATTTTTCTGCTTTTTATTACGTGTGTGGGTCTTTTGCCTGCATGTATGTCTTTGCACTAAACGTGTGTCTGGTGTCCAGAGAGAGCACTGGACCCCCTGGAACTGGAGTTAATAGATGGTTGTGAACCACCATGGAGGTGCTAGGAATTGAACCTGGGACCTTTGGAAGAGTAGCCAGCGTTCTTACCTATTGAGCTGTCTCTCTAGCTCTCCCCGCTAGTTTTCAATGGGTCCTTGTTCAGTTGTGAGCTACCCACCTTTTGCCTATGTCTCTTCTAGGGCTTAATTCATGCCCAGAGATGAACACACATGCACATGCACACGCACACGCACACGCGCGCGCGCACACACACACACACACACACACACACACAGAGTTACATGTGCACTCTCTCTCACACACGCAAGCTCACCTTTAAGTTTCTCCCCAAACATGGTGAGGAACACGGTGAAGTTAATTGGACCTGGGGCCTCTTTGATCATTTCATCGATCTCTTCGTTTTTCACATTCACTCGTCCTGACAGGAGACACAGACTCAGAGCTGCAAGCCGGCAGCTGCTGTCCTTTTTGATCCTGCTTCTAGGAAGCTGGTAGCCGTCAGAGACAGTGTCGTGTGTGTGTGTGTGTGTGTGTGTGTGTGTGTGAGAGAGAGAGAGAGAGAGAGAGAGAGAGAGAGACAGACAGACAGACAGACAGATAGACAGAGACAGAGACAGAGATACCAGGACAGATGGGACAGATGTTCCCAACAGTGTTTTCTAGCCGGAAACATCTGGCATGTAGTGATGTAGTAGGCTGGTTAAAAAGTGTCATCAAGGCTGGGGACATGGTTCAAAGGATACATCACGAATAATTCACTGGGTCTCAGCCCCAGCACAAACCAGATGTGGTGGTGATTGTCTGTAATCCCAGCACTGGGGAGGACCAGAAGTGCAAAGTTATCCTGGGCTACATATTTTGAAGTTGAGGCTAGTCTGGGCTACATGAGACCTGAGCTCATTAAATAAACAGTGTCTTGAGGCCTGAAACCTTTCACGGAAGTAGGAAAAGTTTCTGAAGCAGTGCTATTCTTAGATGGACCTGAGAGCCAGGCAGGCAGAGAGCACATCCCCAGTCTCCGAGGGAGCTTTCTGTCAGGTCTACTGCCACCCGCCGCTCCACAGTGTCACTACCTGCTCCCTCTCCCTCCACAGCATACCATCCATGTGCAAACTAGACAACGCTGATCCCTCCTTTCTTTTAAGACAGTAGTTTAAAAATGAGAAGCCACATTAGTCACAAAGGTGAACAACCTGCAGAGCTTTCGTCGTGGCTCTGAGTCCTGAGGATAGGAGCAGGTGGTGCTGGAAGCCAGGCTCATACTGCTGAGATGTTAAATAAACCTAACTCCCAAATGGGATGACCCCAATAACTTGAAAGGCAGCGATCTGGAAGGGTTTCAAGGATTGAGACGGAAGTGTTGACTGGACTGCAGCCTTCTGGGTAATTGCTTTTTCTCCGTTTCTTTTCCCGGTAATTTGAGTTTTCTTTTTACGAGCCAGGGATGCATTAAAAAAAATCTTCCTCCCCTTGCCCCCTCCCCCGGGTTGAAAGGAGAAAGCATGTAAAGGCCCTTGGAATTGTTCCAAAGGGCTGGCGACAGCTGAGCCACCTCGGCAGATGACAAATGGGCTCTTGGCTTCGTTTGATGTCCCCACCCCCACCTCCACCCCCTTCCCTGGTGTGGGGTAGTGGTCAGTGCCACATACCTAGGGCAGCAAATGTGTCCCTTAGGTCATTCTTGTCAATGAAGCCGTCCCTGTTCTGGTCCATGATCGTGAAGGCCTGTGGGGAGGGTCACTGCTCAGCTGGGACAGGGCAGGGACAAGAGGTTCAGCTGGGGAGGGGAGGGGACATGGCAAGAGTAAAACCTGGTGACCTGTAGGAGGTGGCTTTCCTGTCTTTTGAGTTAGTTGGGACAGAGGTACCCTCTTAAAACCTGCCTAAATGTGCCTCTGTGATGGCAGCTGTCTGACCCTTCCCCCAAGGGCCAAGTGAGCACACAATGCTGTGGGGACAGGACTCTGAGCTTTTCCTTCTTGGCCATGGCCAGTGGCTTCACTTTGCCACTTTACTTAGGCTCCTGCTGTAAGGCACAGTCCCACTGTTGAGGACAACAGGATTCACATAGAACTGCACTCAGTCGCCTGAGGCTGCCGTCCCTTCCTACTTTGGACAGTGAGAAGGGAATTCTCCATGGCTAATACACAGGGACACAACAGGGTAGGACAGGGATGGATACCCAGCCCAGCGCTCCAGGAACGGAGGAAGGAAAGGAGAATCGGGAGGGATTATAGGAGCTGGAGGCTGGACTTGGTCCCGCCGTCCTCCCTCACCCCTCTCTCCTTCCTTTCTGGTTCATCTTTTTGCCTGTCCTCCACCCCCAAGCACAGGAGGGACTGAGGCTCTCAGGACACGGGCAACCAAAGTGCTGCTGGGACAACCGTGAGCAGAGATTGCCAGGGGTGACTGTGGCTACCCAGGGTCTACGCTGTTCTGTGCTTTTCTGGAAAATCCCCACATTTCAATAGAGTGTGGTTTTACGGATAATCCACACAAGTTACAAGATAATCCAAGCGTTTCTTTGGGGGGCTCACGTAGTCTGGATGAACCTGGGCATTTCCCTGGTTGGGTGTCCTCATATCCGAGAGGGGGACCCTGCCGCTCACCTCTTTAAACTCCTGGATTTGGGTCTGCTCAAACATGGAGAACACGTTGGAGCTTCCGCCCTCTATCCGCTTCTTGGCTTTCTTCGGTGCCTGAAGAGGAGACGTCCATTAGATACTGCTGAACCTCTGGATCAGGACCTGGGCCAGGCCCTGTCACCTGGGGAGTGAGTCTCTGGTGCCCAGACAACATGAGAGATGAAATGATACCCCCCAAACATTCAAACATTAATGCTCTCCTTTGCTCCACCAAGGAGACTGAGGTACTGGAGGCTCAGAGAGGGTGAGACACTTCTTTAGGTCACACAGCCACAGAGACGCACACACTCTGTGCCCCTAGCTGCTCTCTAACTAGCAGCTGGAGCTACCTGTTCTGGGAGGTAGACACAGATATTTCAAGGGAGAAGAACCTTTCACATTTTCAAGTTCAAAAGAGAGAACCAGAAAAACTCTTCCTGGATACCTGAATGGGGGAAAAAGTTACAATTTGATCCTTAAAAGTGTTCAGTCTTCTTGGGTAAGCTCTGTGAGTTACGGATTTCTTGAGATCAGGAAGCAGGCACCTCCCTCCCCAAACCCCATTTCTCCTTGATTCTTGCAAGTCCCTTGGGGAGCTGCTGTTTGCAGCTCCTAAGGGAAGCTGATTGGGGTCCCTCTGAGGGTACAAGGTGCTTCTCCATCCAGGGCTAGGGGGCTCTTAGAGCTTCCCTCCTCCTCCATGGGGTCCTTGGCTTGGGGGCATGTCTCTCTGCTGCTCGCCCTGCATCTTTCCTCAGGGGTCCACTGACCACTCACCATGGTGTCTGAGGCTGGCTGCTGCCTCTGGAGAATTCAAAGAGCCTGCTGGCCTGCCTCGGCTGTGGAACAATAAATACCTCTTCCCTGGGGTTAAAAATAACCCCATGACCACTTTTGGCAGTTGTAGGTGAGGCGGAGGCCACCTAAGCCCCCCCACCCCATGCCGTTCTTCTGAAGTAAGAGCCGCTCCAAGGCGGCCACCCGCCTGGGTGGACACGTGAAACCCAAAAATGCCTTCAAGGTTAAAGAGACAGTGGTTGGGGCCTGGCCTGGGAACGATGCTGTGTGCTCTTTCCTCCACCATTGTCTAATGGGGAAGAGTAACCCAGGAGGAGGAGGAGGAGGAGGAGGAGGAGGAGAAGGAGGAGGAGGAGGAGGAGGGGAGGAGGAAGAGGAGGAGGAGGAGGAGAAAGAGGAAGAGGAGAAAGAGGAAGAGGAAGAAGAAGAAGAGAATGAGGAGGAGACGAAGGAAGAAGAGGAGAAGGAGGAAGAGGAGGAGGAGGAGGAAGAGGAGGAGGAAGAGGAAGGAGTCTGGGTTTTTGGCTCTGGATCCAGGCACTCTTGCACCTCAGGGCCTTTGCACCTGTGCATCTTGGGCAGCCTCTGGCACACTCCCATCTTTGCTCAGATGTCACCCACCCTTGTCCTCTGCCTCTGCTGCTCTGCTTTGTGTCCCTACCCAGCTGCACAGGGACAGCCAGCTCCCTAGGGTGGGGTCTTCTTGATGGCCTCTCTCTATCCCATCTCCTACTTTGAACACAAAACCTTCTTGGAGGCTGCCACTTGATGACCAACTGGAGAAATGATAAACATTTCACTCTCCAGTCTCCAGCCACCCCATGGGAGCAAGGTCACTTTAGCAGTTGGGTCCCCATCTTATTGATATGAAATAAACAAGGCTCAGGGAGGCAGGCCAGCTGCTGGAGACTGGTGGAGTAGCCTCTGTCTCCTAAGGGCTGGGAGGACCAGAGTATGTCACTTCACTCCCTCTCCTTTTTAGGCAGGGTCTCATGTAGCCCAGGCTGGCCTTGAACTCATTATGTAGCTGGGGCTTTGGACTTCTGATACCCCACTCCCCTTGATTGCTGGGATTACAAAGATGTGATCTAGGCAACCTTCAGGAGGCAACTGTTAGTCATTTCTTTCTCAGGTCTAGATGGGCTCAATCTGTGAGGAACAAACCTGTGGCCACACATTGCTATTAGAACAGTGTGGAGTGACACACACCTGTCATCCCAACACCCGGGACTCTGAAGCGGGAGGATCAGGAGTTCATGGTCATCCTTGGCTACATAGTGAGTTCAAGGCTAGCCTGGGCAACATGACTGTCAACAAAACAAAACAAAATCATCAGTTAAACAAAACCCTATTCCCAGGGCTTCTGATTGTCTTGAGGCACATGTGACTTGCCAAGTGCCACATGGTGGCTGAGAAATAAGGTGACCCACAATGGTGTGGGAGGCTGGAGATTGAGGTTCGAGGTTACTGTGAGTCTGGGCCCACAGAGGTGACCTGTCCCCGTGGGCCACTGTGCTGTCTGAGGAGCTGGTTGTGTAAAAACCCAAGGGCCCCAGAACTGGAGCCCCATGTGGACCTCCATGACCTCTGCCGGCTCCTGCTCCTCCCGGTACACATGGACATGGCATGTTGAGCTGTTGGGCTCAGTGAAGGAGACCAGAGGACTCTGGGAACATGGTAGCCCAGCTAGGGCACAGAGCCACATGGGTTACAGATTCAAGGTTTCTGTATTCCTTCCCAGTCAGAGGCCAGGTCCTGCAGGAGGGATGCTGGGAAGACACGGGGTGGGTCCATGAAGGCCTGGGGGTGGGGCTCTGTGCTCTTCTCATGGAGTGGGGGGCAAAGGGGCTGACAATGCTCTGTCCCTAGGTCCTTGGTGGACACCCATCCTGTGACTCCAAGCTCTTGTGCTTGTGAGATTTCTGCAGCCTAGAACCAGCCCCAAGTGCCATTAGGCAGAGACTCAGGAGCCCCAAGTGGAACCGTCAGAGCTAGCTTCCAGAACAACTGAGAACAAAGCGAGTGGATCACTTTCCCATGCTGTTACAAAAATACAGCAGTAAACCCGGTGGCTCAGACCAGCCAGGCTCAGACCAGCCAAGCTCGCTACCTGGCAGAGCTGGCGGTCAGAAATAGAAATCGGACAGAGGGCTGCGTCCGCTGTGGATGTGGAGACAATCCTTTCCTTTGCCCCTTCCAGCTCCTGGCAGCTGCCAGCATTCCTGGGCTCACATCTCCATCAGTACAGCCTCTGCCTGGCCTTTCTGGCTGTTCAGTGTCCCTCACAGGTAGTCACAAAAAATAAAGTTTAAATGGGCAGAATAGTATACACCAAAGAACAAAACACACCCTACCCCCCAAAAGAAACAAAGGCCAGATTATATATAAATTATATTCAGTGGCTGGGGAGATGGCTCAACATGAGGTCCTGAATTCACCCCTCAAAACCCAGACCCACATCAAGGCTGGGTGTGGGTGGTGTGGGTCTGAAAATCTGTCGCTAGAGAGATGGAGACAGTCTCTCTAGGTCTCTCTGGCTTGCTGGCCAGCAGGTGTAGCCTAAAAGCAGTAAGTCCCAGGCCTCAGTGAGAGACTCAGTCTCAAAAAATAAAATGGCCTCTGAAAAATGACACCCAAGGTTGACCTCTGGTCTCTACGTACATATACAGGTCCACATGAACCCACTTGGATGTGAGCACACAAAAACACACATACACAGGTGCACATCACATGCACACACATGTATATCACATGTATGCACACACATACACACACACACACACACACACACAGAAATTACTCTTTGACAATTTTAAGAGATGAGGAGAGAGGAAAATGTGGGTCATATTTATTTTATTTTTCCAATACAGGGTTTCTCTGTGTAGCCCTGGCTGTCCTAGAACTCACTCTGTAGACCAGGCTGGCCTCGAACTCAGAAATCCGCCTGCCTCTGCCTCCGGAGTGCTGGGATTAAAGGCGTGCGCCACCGCTGCCCGGCTTGTGGGTCATATTTATAAACACAAAAATGATTTTACCCCCATTCTAAGGACTTTAAGTATTTGTTGGAGCCCTACTGTGTGCAGACGTCAGTGTACACCAGGAGTCAGGGGATACTAGGGTTTACATTTGTCTCCCTGAAGCTCCTGGGGTGGGAATTTGATCCCCAAATCCAAGTTTGGTAGTGATAGGAGGTGAGGTCTAGAGAGGTGAACGAGGTTAGGCAAAGTCATTAAGATTCCCCCTTACTCCCCGCCCCCGGGGGTTAGTGACTTAGTAATAAGAGGAAAACAGAGTTCTAAACCCTTGGCTCTCAGCAGCCTCTAGTGTATGAAGAAATAAATCTCTTGTATTTGTAAACAAACCAGACTCTGGTGTTGTGTTAGAGTAACAATAATAATTAACTCATTGGAGATGAACTTTGAGACTCCTGGGGGTGTATCCCCAACTGTCTACAGTATAATATACAGAGAAAGAATATCATTTTTTATTTTTGTTGTCGTTTTGTTTTGGTGGTTTTGTTTTTGTTTTTGTTTTTGTTTTTTTTTTGGTTTTAGATTGGATCTCACATAGCCCAGGCTAGCCCTGAACTAATTGTGTAGCAAAGGATGATCTTGAATCCTGATCCTCTTGCCTCCATCTCCTGAATGCTGGGTTGGCCCACTAAATACGTAGCTTTTAAAAGCCTACGCATTGATTATTCCTCTAAGCAAGCAAAGAAACGAAACCCCCAAACAAAAACCCCAAATGTGAAACCTCAGGGAAATTCAAGTGCAATCCAGAAGTGAGCAGACGGAGCTTCAGGTCCTGACTTCTGCACTAGAGGCGGAGAAGCGAGTTACAGGATCCGATGGTCCCAGCGTCAATCAGAGTCTGAAGAAAAGCATGTTTCTTTGGCACGGAACGGATGGGCAGATGTGGCTGATGATGGTTCTGGTTGTGGAGAGTCAGCATGTGCCACATGGGGGCTGTCTGCCGAGAGGAAATGGCCCCTGGGGCTGAAGACATTCCCATGCTCAGAACAAGTTTGAGGAATCCTGCAGATGGCTGCCATAGTCCTTGGCAGAAAGCCAGGGCTGGGTGAAGCCACTCAGCTATTTAGGGACTATCTGGGGTTCTAAGAAGAAGACAGAGAACTTTGATCCATGGACCCAAATGTGATGAAGATTTGTTATCTGCTGGACTGGAGCCTGCGGGAATATTTACTTTTGATTCACCTTGCTTGGGCATTGAGCAGCTGTGTGACATCGGGTGGGTTTTTGCTCTCTCTCAGCCTCAGTATTCTAATCTGTAGCATGGGTATGATAATGATGTTACCCTCAGGGTTGTCATGAGGACAAAATCAGAGGCTATATTGTGTGTGCTCTGGCAATGTTGGCATTTGTGATTATTTTGTGGGTGTTGACCTGGGGACTCCTGTTGGGGTGAAGAACCTGCTACCACCATTTCCTCCAGGTCTGGAGAGTGATCTGATCAGGTGGGGCAAGCTTGGAAGTGCAGAGTCCTTTTTGCATAGGCTGTGGGCACTATAGAGACTTGAAGTCAAGGCCTCCATCTGAACCTGGACCCAATATCTTTACCTGGGCTCACAGTGCTTTCTGAAAATGGCCATGGAAGGAGGGTACACGTTCTCCTGGCCTCAGGCCCCCGTGGATGGCAGCTGGGCACTGCTGGTGGCCTCTTAAAGGTTGCATTTCTGAAGATAAGAGTCAGTCTGCAGCAGAGTCGGAGATGTCAGAAGCCATGAGGGCAAAGGAGAAAAGACTGAGGCTGGAGCTCCTATCTTTGGCAAAAACAAACAGACAGACAAACAAACAAAATAAGGGCTGGAGAGGGGGCTTGGGTGTTAAGAGGACTCTGCTCTTCCAGAGGAATCAAGTTCGATTCCCAGCACCCAGGCCAGGAGGCCCAAAAATACCTGTATCTGTAGCTGCAGGGATTTGCCACACCCTTCTGGTCTCCCAGGGTACATGCACTCTCATGGGCATATCCACATAGAGACAGATATACATGCCATCAAAAGGACTATAATAAATCTTAAAAAAGAAAATGTCTGAGATAGGGGTCGTGTTAAAGTAGAATTTGGGATAAATTGTGAGCAACTTGGGGACCTAGGGGGGGCAGAGATGTTTTATGCTTTTATTTTTCCTGAAAGTGGTCCTGACTGTCCTGGAACTCTGTAGACCAGGCTGGCCTCAAACTCACAGAGATCCACGTGCCTCTGCCTCTCAAGTGTCAGATAAAAGGCATGTGCTACCACTGCCTGGCTTGTTTTAAGCATTTTACCCATCTGTTTGACACAGATTCTCATTATGTATTCTCAGGCTGGCCTTACACTTGTGATCATCCTGCCTCAACCTCCCCAAGTGAGTACTGAGATCACAGACCTGGACCACTGTGTCTAGCTTGGGGAGGGTTTGAACTCATCTCTGCAGGTGCCTTTATCATGCCAGCTGCCAGAATGACTGTGTGTGGTTCAGCTGTCAGGAGCTAGGCTCCTTGTCCCATGTCTACATGGCTGGGTTTGAGACTCCTCAGCAGAGCCTGTTAGCATTTTGTCTAAACTCCACCCCACAGTTACCTGGCAACAGCCAGGTGGTTTCTGGAGCCTTGAGACCATCCCCAACGATCATAATGCCACTCATACCAAAGCACAACATTGGTGCCTCGTGACTCAGATTAGAAACTCTGCAGGTTTGCATCCCACCTCAGCCACCATGAGAGATCTAAGCTCGCTAGCTCAAAAGAACCAGTAAGTCCCCCATCTCCCACTGGTCGGAGTAACCATCCACATGGACTCAGGGGAGAGTTCTTGAGCTCAGAGCTACTCCTGTGCCACCCTAAGTAAATAACTGTCTGCATGGTCCCCGGGGAGAGTTCTTGAGTTCAGAGCTACCCTGTTTTGTCCTTGAGGGTGGGAGACATTCAGTCTTTCACTGACCCTCGTTTTAGGACTTATTCCCTTGGGTGAGATTTCCTCTTTCCTTTTGAGACAGTTTTTTTCTCTCTGCTGCAAATTCCAGGCTGGGCCTGGACAACCGCTCTCTCAAGAGCATCACCTCTGAGCATAAGTCCCCTCTCCCACATGTCTCGCCCAGGGGTCAGTCTTCCCCACCTTTGTCCCTCTTTAATGGGATGTCTTGGTCTAAATCTCTCTCCATCCCGCTGAACTGGCACTTTCTCACTAAGGACCCACAGTGCAGACTTGCCCCTCCACCTCTCATTTGCGGCTCGCTGAAACCACTAGTTCAGTTAGTTTGCCAGAAAAGCAAGTCTGTCCGTGCCCCTGCCAGGGACCTTACTTGCTGCCCTTTCACCTCTGCTCCTTGGCTCTGCTCTCGGTTCTCAGCTGGAAAGGTAGATCTGGACTCCCTTCTGTCTCCGTCCCCTGCCAGGGACTCTGCTGCTTCCCGCCCCCTCACTCTCTGCTGGGCTCCCTCAGCCTACACGAGCTCCCACCAGTCCCTGACCCCTGATGCATTTCCACCTTTCACCACATGCAAGGGACTTTCTCCCTCTCTCCCTCTCTTTCTATGCCACTACTGCCAGCTTTCTTATTCTGGTCCTAGCCATGTCTTCTTGCTACTGCTATTAAATTAACATTAAATTTATCAATTATAATCAATCTATCTTGCTCTCAATCCTGTCAGAAGTTTATTAATTCTTAAGTTTATGGCAGACAGAATTCCCAAAGTCCTTGACAGTTGGCCCAGGATGGTCTCAGAAGATGTGGACACAGCTACAGGGTACTGCCTAGATTGTGATATGACAATCACTGAAAACTCAGTGGACAAAACCGAATACCCTGGGTCAAAGGGCTTGGCTACTAAACCAAGGTAAACTTACTTCCCATGTCACGTGTATCCATTCCACAGAGAAAAAGCCCTGCCTCTTCTGCACTTGAAAGCCAGACTGACTCTGCCCAAGTTTCCACAGAGACCAGGGAACTGTTGACTACTGGACTCTGTAATTTTTTAAATAATAATATAACTGCTAGATTATTTACTCTTTCTCAGACTTCTGCCTACATTGACAGCTAAGCTTTCACAGAGGTAATCTGCTATCTCCTTACCTAAACTCAGTTTCCATTAATTAAATGCTTCATATTTCCTCTTCTGCTATGCCACTGCCCTAATTTTATCTGCGTTCCTATAAATTTGCCTGACTAATAAAACATCCCACTATACAATCCAGCTTTTTCAACTTTTTAATCTTGTCCCTTCTGCTCCACAAAAGGCTCATCTTAAAGACTGTTCATGTTGTTAACTCATCTTGTTATCTCTTTTATAAACTTATAATCTACAGAAGATCCACTCAGATCTGCCTCTCATGGACCCAACAGACTCCATCCAGATGAGTACATCTGCCCAAAGTTCCCACTCACTACCTGTTCCAAAGGGTGGGATTCCTCTGGGTTTAAAATGGACATCTTAAGAAAATTTATTTCTTTCTCCCACACATACTTAACCTTGTTTCTCTACCTATAAAAATGTGTTTAAACTTCCTGTCAAGTCCAGGCGCTTACTACCCCCAGGCCAGCTCCAGAGAAGCAACCTTCAGATGCTCCAATCTCCTCTCAGACACAGACGCTTCTCCAGGACCTGTTCCTTCTGACCTACCCTCAGACAGCTCCACAGACCCTGGACAGCAAGGAAACCGCCAACTCTCCTACGACTGGACAAACATCCCCCACCCCCATTCTTCTAGGTTCCCCAGAGACACGTCGCCCCCAGTGCCAGCACGAAGCAGTCGGATATTACGACCACCCTATTCCTGCCTCTTTCTAATTTTTCTTTTTTAATTAAACCAAAATGGGGCAATGTTAGCATTCTGTCTAAACTCCACTCCACAGTTACCTGGCAACAGCCAGGTGGGCCAGGCTCACTATAAAAGGGGCTGCTTGCCCCTCCTCTCTCTTCTCTCTTACCTCTCCCCATTCCCTTCCCCCCTCCCCCTCCACTTAGTCAGGGCCGGCCTCTCCACTTCTCTACTCTCTCCCTGTCTCTACCTTTCTCTGCCTCTACTACCCTTTTAACTCCCCTCCCAATGCCCTGAATAAACTCTATTTCTATACTATACCTTGGAGTGTGGATGGTCCCTCGGGGGAAGGGATGTCTTGACATGGGCCTACTGAGGCACACCCTTCCCCCACATCTCCCCACACATTCATAACACACACACACACACACACACACACACACACACACACACACACCTTTGTGTAAACACGTCAGAGCCCACAAGCCCCATGAGCAGCAGGAGAGTAAGGACTGGTCTCTGAGCTCTGGAAGGCAGAACCAAGTGAGGTGAGGCCCCTGTCATGGCCTGCTGGTCTCTTCTGGAGGTAGCCTTACCACGACCAGCCTGCCTTGGGTGCCGGGCCCTTTAAGGAGAGTGATGGAGTCCATGTCTCTGTAGAAGGCACTGTCATACTAGAGTGTGGCTGATGGCTGCTGTCACCAAGGATAATGTATCTCCTCCTGTCAAATGACGAAGGTGTTGGTGACAGCTGCCCCTGGGAGTGGCAGCCACTCCAGCTAGCCAGAGGGAATCAGGGGAGGTAGACTATCCCCCGTCTGGGAGCCACTGGGTGCTAGGTGCTGTTCTGGCAGGCACCATGGCTCTGTACTCCATAGACGATGAGCACACGGTGCTGCCTTGAACATTCTAGAATGTTCCCCGGCACAGCTGTGTTCAGTCAGGTCAGCTCTTACACCCAACACTGGGTGGACCTAGAAGTGCTGCAGGGTGAATTCCTTCTTGTCTTCTTTGTCCATTTTCTTTTGTACCTCTCTCACTCTCTCAGATCTCCAGACCCAAAGCTCCTGCCATCTTGATTCAGCCCTTGGCAGAATGTTTTTCTCTTCTGTCCCTAGGATACCTTGTGAATCCAGTTCCCTCTCTCTCTGCCCCAGGCCTAGCCTACGGCAGTAACTCCCAGTCACGTTGGGGGTCTCCTCTCTCGCCACCCGACCCTCCACTTCCCACACGCCTACCCCAACTCTTCCCTCTCGGTCCCACTCTCCTTAGCCTGACAGTTAAGATCACTTAGCAGTTGATCTTGACTGGCTAGACTGCTACAGTCATTGAATGCTGGGGTTACAGGTTAGTTTTCCTGGGGGGGCCCTGGACACATGAATTCACCAGACCAAACCTTGACATCTTTACCCCACGGACAAGCCAATAGCTCTAGTCTTAGAACACTGTTGCTCTGGTGGTGGCCAACAGGTGATGTGTACTTACTGTATCCTGTGGCTTCAGGTGGCCTGAGGACAGATAGACAGACACACATCATGGGGGTCTGGGTATAGAGAGACTGAGATTACTGTCTTCCGCCTTCCTGGCTCCACTTCCCACTCCAGGTTGTGGACACTCAACACTTAAGTTGCTCCAAGCTCTGAGTTCAAATGGACATGTCCAATTGGCTTGTGCTGGGTCCTCACAAGGGCTTCACACTGTGACATCTCCAGCTTCTGCAGTGATCTTCCTGCACCAGCAACACCAAGCGCTTGTCATTGACTTGCCTGCCTCCCCAGGCATGCCAGGCACTGCCCAAACTCCTCCCGGTCTATCTCATCCCAAACCACACCATAAGCAAATTTTATATATGGCCCATTTCACAGATAACAAAACTGAGTGTCAGAGAGGATCCTTGATGTTGGCCCCACAGCCAGAGCCTCTGCCTTGGGCAACACTGGATTTAGCCCAGGTGTTGGAGTTTCTCTGGGTGTACTTCCTTTTGACCTGGGATCCGACTGTCCCCACTGTCCCCCACTCTGGAGCAGAGATTCCCCCTGGGAGCCAGACACTGTTGGTCCCTTTTTCTCCCATTGTCTTTTCAGCCTGGGCTGCCTGGCTGGCTGGGGACACAATCTCAGGAGGTCCTCTTTTTAACAGTGCCCTTCAGATGCCCTAGGGCAGCTGTCCTGGCGTGCCTGACATATCAGGGCATTGTCCTCTATGTGAGACCGAGATGCCAGCGACAGCTGTGGCCTGACCTGTCTGCAGCCCCTTCACTGAGGAACTTGGAACCACGACAGCCCAGAGGGTTTCCGAGCCCTATGATCTATATAAAGGCCATGCTCAGCTTCTCTGGCATGTAACCTGGGGTCACGGGGTGAAGGGCCTTTCAGCATGTTTTGAACTAACACTCTGTAGGCCTCTGAGCCTGGGAACACAGGCCAGTGGCCTCAGCTCTGTGGACACTCCTGGCTCTGATGGGAGCCACTCCAGCAAGATGAGAGGCCACCTTTGTGATCCCCAATCAGCTACTTTCAGGAGCAGCTTCTCTTTGTCACACGGCCACAACTGAAATGGACCCAGATGCTGCCAACCATCCCCAGGGAGAAAAGAATCAGTGGCTGGGATGGTGGCCAGCATGACATAGCTCTGTTAGTGCCTCTGATGTCATGAACTTGGTCCTGGGCTGGCTATCTGGTGTTGGGTGACAGCTGAGTCTTTATGCTCACTCTTAGTGCAAGACTCCCCCTCTCCTTGTTCCATGTCACTGAGTCTATAACATTATCCCTCATCTTCCATCAAAACTCAATAAACGCTGGGCCGTGGTGGCGCACGCCTTTAATCCCAGCACTTGGGAGGCAGAGACAGGCGGATTTTTGAGTTCGAGGCCAGCCTGGTCTACAGAGTGAGTTCCAGGACAGCCAGGGCTACACAGAGAAACCCTGTCTCGAAAAACCAACCAACAAACAAACAAACAAAAAAATGAAAACAAAACAAAACAAAAAACCAAAACCTCCATAAACTCCTAGTAATTTTGCGGGTGTCCGGTGGGGTACAACCAAGCCTCCCCTGTCCCCTGGATGACACACAGCCAGCATCTGTTATTGTCATGACTCCTGTTCTTCCTCGCAGCATTCACCGTTGTTCCTGATTTGGGATTTGACTTTATTTCTGTGAGTATCTGCCTCCCACCAGAACTCCAGGAGTGTTGAGAACTGTGTATGTTTCCATTGGTGTGCCCCACCCCCACCTCCAGCACCTAGAAATCTAAAAAAATCTAAATTCCTGGAACCCTCTGAAGCCAGGCTTGCTTAAGTCTGGATAAGATCGACGTGTCCTTCCTGCCTTCTGCAAGTACCTGCTGCTTGCTGTCCTCATGAACAAGTTCATGACACTTGGGAAAGTGACGCTAGTCCTGCATGGATGCCACTTAGGATGCGAAGCAGACATCATGAACAATATGGCTCCTCAGGCTGCTCATGTAGCCCTGCTTGGTGGCTGGAGTCAACCACCATCCTTGCAAAGTTAGAGCTGTGGGCAAGAAGACGACAGCCAAGAGGTCAAAGGCCAAGTCCTTTGTGACTGTGTATGAATGACTACAGTCATCTTACGCCCACAGGGCACTCTCTGGACATCCCCACGGACAAAACTGTAGTCAACAAGGATATCCTTAGAAACCCAGCTCTGAAACACAAGGCCAGGCAGGAGGCCAATGTCGTTTGGGAAGCGATACAGGGCAGACCAGAACAAGTGGGTCTTCTAGAAGTTTCTGTTTCAGGTATAGTTTGTTACAAAAAAAAAAAATTGGTAAAAACTGGGTGTGAAATTGTGATTTTTATGGGGATATTTAGATGGAGAAGGCTAATCTTGGTTGTTGTAAAAGTAACATTTATTCTCCTGAAGTAATTGTTGCCTTGGGGGCTTACTGCCCCCATAAAATCTTATCTAGGCCTATTGTCTGTCTGTCTGTCTTAGTCAGGGTTTCGATTCCTGCACAAACATCATGACCAAGAAGCAAGTTGGGGAGGAAAGGGTTTATTCAGCTTACACTTCCACACTGCTGTTCATCACCAAAGGAAGTCAGGACTGGAACTCAAGCAGGTCAGGAAGCAGGAGCTGATGCAGAGGCCATGGAGGGATGTTCCTTACTGACTTGCTTACCCTGCCTTGCTCAGCTGGTTTTCTTATAGAGCCCAAGATTACCAGCCCAGGGATGGTACCACCCACAAGGGGCCCTCCCCCCTTAATCACTAATTGAGAAAATGCCTTACAGCTGGATCTTATTGAAGCTTCTTTCTCTGTGATAACTCCAGCTTGTGTCAAGTTGACACAAAACCAGCCAGAACAGCCTAGAATATTTTCAGCTTCTGAGACTTCCTGCTGAATAAGCTCACCCTTTCTAGTTCTTTCTGATCTCTGGCTGGCTGATTCAACTTAGCTGTTCTGGCTCAAAACTCCTCTCCAAGCTGACTGACTCAATCTGGCTTCTCTCTCGGCCTCTGACCTTTTTCTTTGCTTGTCTCTAACTCTGACAATCTGTTCTACTCTTCTGGCTCCTAATTCTGTGGCTCATCCTCTCTTCACCTGTGTCTACCTTGTTCTCTCTTCAACCTATCTCTGTAAAACTCTCCTGGTAAAACGGCCTCCTCTCTCTGCACAGCTCTCTCTTAAGTCGCTTCCCTTTCCTCTCTCTTCCCATAAGAGTTGGGCGTATCCTATTCTGTCAAATCTTTCTCTGATTCGTTACTTTGTTTGCCACTCAATTAGACATCAGTTTCAAACATGGCTGCTTTCCTCTACAAACTAACTTTACCTTCATTGTTTGGGATTAAAGGTGTGTACAAAAGCATGTCTGTATTTTAGTCAGAGGGATTAAAGGTGTGAGCTAAGGCTGAGCCACACCCCAACTAGAAATAGGTTTTTCCAGTAAATAACATAATCTCGGGGTTCACAGTGTGATCAAAAAATCCTGCAATAAGTTGTCAACTTGGCTCATGGGGGAAGAGGCTCTCAATTGAAGAATTGTCCCATTGGAGTGACTGGTGGGCACATCTGTGGGGTATTTTCTTGGCTGCTGATTGTTGTGGAGTAGTGGGTGGCCCACTGTGGGTTATGTAAGAAAGCTGCCTGAGCAAGCCACAGAGAGCAAGGCAGTACACAGCTTCCCCCACGGCTCCCGCCTGGCTTCCAGCAATAACAGACGAACCCGGAAGCCAGAATACGTCCTCGCCTCCTCATGTTACCTTTTGGTCACAATGTTTGTCACAGCAACAGAAAGCACACCAGAATAGCATGCTTAAATGTAAAGACCTGTGGGAAACCAAAGGATTTCCAGAAAGATCCCTGGGAAGTTGGACTTGAATGTCAGCTGAAGTTTCTTAAGGTAAGCTCTGTCTCTGAGAAAGGCCCATCCCCAGTTCGGGGAGGTCTCTGCCCCAACCCAGGTACTACAGGTAAGAGGCTATGCCTCCTCCCGCCTAGAAAGTTCCTGTAGGCTCCCTGTCCTGTCCATCTCCAGAGGCAGTTCCGCAGCCAACCGGCAGGGGGAGCACTGCACTAGGCTCTGCACTGCATGGGGATTGGGGGGGGGGGGTTAGGGTTGCAGGGAGGGGATTGCTGTCGGATTTGTCCCCACCATCTTGGCCATGGCAGCTGGTTCATCAGTAGCTGAGGCTTCTGGGAGCCAGAGATTGGAGAATGGCTCTGAGTCTCTCCAAGGAAAATCATCCCATCCATCCTATCTGTCCATGCTCCCTCCTCCCATCCATCCTCCCGTCCATCCATCCATCCATCCTCTCTCTCCTCTCCATCCTTTTTCTCTCCTTTCTTTCTTGTTTTACACAAATGAGAGGCAGTCTTCCTTCCTTCCTTTCCTCTCCTCCTTCTTTTTTACAAAACGGAGTGTCCTGGGGGTAGAACCCAGGCCTAGCAGATGCTGCACACTCTCTTATAATCTCTGATTCTGGATTGTGAACTCTAGCTGGGAGAGTCACTCACTCCCAAAGCCTGAGAGTCCTGATGTCACTACAGGAAACCCCCAGGACATGGTTTATTTATTTTAATTTAATTTTAAAAATCTTGAGATATAACTTCCCTATATTGTCCAGGCTGGCCTTGAACTCACAGCATTTCTGCCTCAGCCCCTGAATATTGGCTCACACTTCCTTGGTACTGAGTCACTTGTTCTCAGAGTGGCTCCTTGGAGTCTGGCCTGGAAGTCATTTTCATTTTCTTCTTCTTTTTTCTTTCTTTCTTCCTTCCTTCCTTCCTTCTTTCCTTCCTTTCTTCTTCTTCCTCCTCCTCCTCCTCCTCCTCCTCCTCCTCCTCCTCCTCCTCCTCCTTCTTGAGACAAGGTTTCTCTGTGCAGCTCTGGCTGGGTTGGAACTCTCTGTGTAGACCAGGTTAGCCTTGAACTCAAAGATCTGCCTACCTCTGTCTCCTAAGTCCTGGGATGAAAGGTGTGTGCCACCACATATGCTCTGAGATTTTTTTCCTTTACAAGTGGGGCTTCTGTGTTCTCTGCCACAACTCTGTACACACTTGGCCTGTGAAGACAGTCTCTGGTGTTCCTTCTGAGATGTTTTGTTGTTTCAGGGTTTGCCTTTGTCTATCATCCATGTCAAGGGAATTTTGTGGGGAGAGCCAAGTGTGAGTGAACAATCTTATTTTCCCTATTTTTTACATAGGGAAGCCTGGGGCTTTGAACACAGTGTACGGAACTACCAAACTGCATAGGCAACTGACAAATTGAAACCCAGTGCCTATATGTGAGGAGGAGCTCATTTTTCTGTGTGCCTTTCCTACCCACATCACACAGCTCTGTGGTGAGCCTCAAGTAATAGGGGCTGGAGAGACGGCTAAGTAGTTAAGAACACTTGTATCAGGCAGTGGTGGCGCACGCCTTTAATCCCAGTACTCAGGAGGCAGAGGCAGGCAGATCTCTGAGTTCAAAGCTAACCCAGTCTATAGGGAGAGTTCCAGGACAGCCAGGGCTACACAGAGAAACCTTGTCTGGAAAAACAAAACAAAATCAACAAAAAGATAAACATTACGTTTGTTTTTGTGCGTGTGTGTGTGTGTGTGTGTGTGTGTGCGCGCGCGCGCACGCGCGTGTTCCTCATCCCTGGGGGTCCCAGGAACTGAAAACAGGTCACCAGGCTTGGTGGGAAGTACCCATTGAGCCATCTCTCCAACTTAATTTTATTAATTTATTTGAAAGGTTTATTTATTTTGACCTTTATTATTAATTTTTTTGCGTATGAATGTTTTATCTACATGCATGTCTGTGCCCATGGAGGCTATGGGGGGGTACTCGATCTCCTGGAACTGGAGTTATAGATGGTTGTCAGTTGTCACTGTGGCTGCTGGGAACCCAGGTTCTCTGTAAGAGTGGCCAGTATTCTTAATTACTGAGCCACCTCTTTAGCCCCTATATTTTGTTAATTTTTAAATTTATGTTCTGTTTCTGTTGAGACAGGTTCTCTATTGCATTAGGAAGGCTGAGAACCACTGATGTGGACTAAGCTGGTCTCAAATACACAGAAAGTCACTTGCTTCTTCTGGGATTGATTAAAGGCCTGAGCCACCGAGCCTAGCTTTTTAATGTTTTTGATATGAAACTCAGACCGGCCTCGAACTCCTAGCAATTCTCCTGCCTCTGGCTCTTTCGTGCTGCTCCAGGTGTGAGTCACTTCACCAGGAAGTAAGTTTGTTTTTGCATACCTTTTTGTCTTTGTATTTTTTTGTACTGCAAAGGCACTTGGCACTTTCTAACATCCTTGTCATGGACTGCATGGAGACACTGACTCTTTCCGATGTTACTTCCGGTGACCCACACTCTCTTCTATAGCTGTCATTAAGTTTCCATGTACGTCCCCCTCAAGGCCTTCAGGGCCTGCTGAAGTCTCAGGAGGCAAGGGTTGGCCACTACACCCTGTGTTCCACAGCCCTGGAGCTGGATTAACAGGGGATGCCATGGGCTGCTGGTCTTAGGCTGGACCAGCAGGGGGCGATGCAGGCTGCAGGCGTCTCATGGAGATGGAGGGCTCGTCTGCATTGCTAGTCAGAACTTCCCCACAAGGTGGCGGTATCACACAGCCCACTGTTCTCCAGGAGCCATCTTTTAAGCCACACTTGGATGAGCCCTGCTCTGTCCTCTTTTGTGTCCCAGACAACACTGAGCCCAGGGACTGAGACATGGACACGCTCCTCTGTATGGGAGCGTGGTAGAGCTCGGAAGACCACCTCAGAAACCTCGACGTCACAGGATGTGTATTAAAAAAATTCTTCTTGACTTGAATTGGAAAGCCTCTGGTGTCCCACCATTACGGGATACATTTCCTTCTTCTTCTTCTTTTTTTTTTTTTTCCTAGACAGGGTTTCTCTGTGTAGCCCTGGCTGTCCTGGAACTCTGTAGACCAGGCTGGCCTCGAACTCAGAAATCCGCCTGCCTCTGCCTCCCAAGTGCTGGGATTAAAGGCGTGCGCCACCACTGCCCGGTTTCTTTTGTTTTTCTAGAAGTTTCTCTGGGGATTTTAGGGAATAAAACTGGTATTCATGAAAGGTGGTTCACGCAGGCTATGAAAACTGGTTCTTAAATTCGGGGAGGGGGGTTTGCAGGCTGTGGCTAAGGAAGTGTCTTAGTTATTGTTCTGTTCCTGTCAAGAGACACTCATGACGGAAGCAATTCATGAAAGAAAGCATTTAACTGGGGGCTCCCTTGCCGTTTCAGAGGGTGAGTTCATGAACATCTTGGCAGGGGGGAGTCTGTGGAGGGGGAGAGAGACAGAGATACAGAGACACACACACACACAAAGAGAGACAGAGACAGACAGACAGACAGACAGACTTGGCCTGTCATATTCTTTTGAAACCTCAAAGCCCACCCACAACTCTAGTGACCTCTCCTCCAACAAGGTCACACCTCCTAACCCTTCCTAAACGGTCCACCAACTGGGGACCACCATTCCGACACATGAGCCGATGGGACCACCACACAGGGGGATTACTTTAAGTCATTTAACCTCTTTTTTAAAAAAAGATGTGTTTATGGATTTAATGTATACGGGCATTCTGTTGGTATGTATGTCGGCACACCAGAAGAAGGTGTCAGATCCATGGGTCTACAGTTATAGACAGCTGTGAGCTGCCATGTAGGTACTGAGCGTTGAACTCAGGACCTCTGGAAGAGCAGCCAGTGCTCCTAACCACTGAGCCATCTCTCTAGGGTCTTATATCATCTCAAACTTGAATAGATTAAATTAAGCACAGGTGGTAAATCACACAAAACTCTTCTTTTAATTAGGCAAGTTTTTACCGTGTTTTACTTGAACTCACGACTCTCCTACCTTGGTCTCCTGAGTAATGGGACAGTAGAACTGCAGAGACATATCCCACCAAAGCTTAGTGTGTGTGTGTGCGCACGTGAGCGTGTGTGTGTGTGTGCATGCGCGAGCGTGTGTGTGCATGGTGTGTGTGCGTGTTCGAGCGTGTGTGTGTGTGTGTGTGTGTGTGTGTGCGTGCGCGAGCATGTGTGTGCATGGTGTGTGTGCATGTGCACACGTTCCTGAGTATGTTCATGTCTTAGCTAGGCACAGGGGAAGTGCCTGCAAGGCTTTCCAAGGCTTCTGTGACCCTCATTACAGGTGAAGGGCCCCAGCAGTGACAGGTTCTCAGCTCCAGCTCCTGCCTTTTTCTCTGCTGCATTAGAAGCAGAATTATCCATTGTGCCTAAGCCACATTGGGCACCACCTGTAGGCTTAGATTTTTTCCAAGCCTATTTTATTTAGGGTTCTTAAATGCTTTAACCTCCCTTCTAGCCAAGAAAAGTTAATAGGAAATGGGAGTTGTGGACCTGTTTAGAACTACTTCTTTGGGGGGAAATTCCAATCTGTGTTGTCAGGATATGAGCAGTCCAATCCAAAACATCAAACCCGAGTCAATAGCAGCAGCTGAATCCAGAAGAAACCGCAAGGCTCTGCCAAATCTGCAGGAATCTGTGGACGCAGCCAGAATATCACAAGAAGTTCTTTGGTGAGCTTCTCTTTATGAAGTCACAACAAGCAAAGATCAGAGACCAGTGAAGATCGGCAAGGTGAACCAATGTAAGAGCATCATTTCCTGTCTGTGGGGTTCTACTAATGTTCTTTCCAAACATCACGTGTCTGTCCTCACAAGTGTTTGCTTCAGCAAAACATCCTCTCAGGAGACAGTTTCCTGAAAAACATCACATGACACAACTGAGTCTCCAAAGAAACCAGAAATCTCCACTTCATTCTGTGTCACCGTTGCTGTGTCTGCCCCCAGCGAGTCACTTCAGGGCAACTGCACAAGTATCTTAACTTACAGATGTCAAAACACTAACTGTTGGAACGCCAGGCGGCCTGTTCGGAAAACCCAACCGTAGGCAGCATTTGAAGGGAGCCCTATACAAGCCAGACAGTACCTGGACCACTGCCAAACACTAGCCTGGTTAATGTTTTAATGTAAGCCTGGCATGGTGGCACATGCCTGTCATCCCAGCACTCAGGAGGTGGAGGCAGGAGGCTTACAAGTTTGAGACCAGGCTGGGATGCAGAGAGAAACTTGGTCTCAAAATACAAAACAACCAGAAACTCCCAAGGTCGCCCAAAACAAAGTTGGAGAAACCCACAGCCAGGAGGAGGTGGAGAGGGACAGTGAACTATCAGGTACATTTCTGGGATTTGATCCTAAAGCAAAAATGGAACATTAGGAGAAATCTCATCACTAATGGGCTGCAGTTGGTAACGAGGAGCCAATATCCGTCTGTTAACTGCAATACATTTGCTTTCTTAGCGTAAGATGTCAGAAGTAAGCCAGGCAGCGGTGGCGCACGCCTTTAATCCCAGCACTCGGGAGGCAGAGACAGGCGGATTTCTGAGTTTCTGAGTTCGAGGCCAGCCTGGTCTACAGAGTGAGTTCCAGGACAGCCAGGGCTACACAGGGAAACCCTGACTCTAAAAACAAAAACAAACAAACAAAATGTCAGTGTTGGATCCCCGAAGGTCGCAACTACCAGTAGTTCCTCCTTGCAAAGACACGGAGATGGAGAGCGATGCAATCAGCAAGAGGTTTATTATTTCCAATGCATTGGGGCCGTCCTGCACAAGAGGCAAAGGCGACCCCAGGGAGCCCATTCGGGGACCTTATATAGGATTTTAGAGCAGCGGCCATTAGGTACAATGTGATTGGCAGAACAGTGTGACTTTTAAACTGATTGGTCTTTAGGGAATGAGGTAGCAGGGGCTTAATCAGCCCCTCCCTCCAAGCCTGCGTGCTTTCTAACCTGTTTCTCCGGTGTGCTTGGAGGGGGGTAGGGGGCATCTGCTAGCTAGGTGACCTTATCTCTGGAGATGGGAGGGGAGAAGTGCCCATCCCACAGGAAAGATCTGCTAGCTAGGTGGCTTTATCTCCAGAGAGGGGAGGAGGGGAGGAAAAGCATTTCTTTCAGTCAGAAGTAGGGGAGGGAGATGCAACCTGTGGCAGGTCCCTGAAATGTGCGGCCATGAAGCATCTGCAGGGGACAACATGAGTGCCTCACTGATGGGACTCTACTTTGGAAAGGCCCATGGAAACCCCTTCACACTTGGCAATCACCTGTGGTGAATATGGCGGCCTCTATGCTTTTCCCTGGATCGTGTGTGCTTCAGGCTCTCTGTTCTCATAGCAAAATTTAGTTTCAGTTTGTTGGATGCTCACAGGGCCAGGATCATGCAGGCTGAAAGCCCTGTGGATGATTCTCTGTGTTTTCTCAATATTCTTTCAAGGGGTAACCCCCACCCCCTCCTCTTTCTGCCTGCATTGATGCTTCAGCTGTGTCCCTTAATCCTGGATATTTTGGGACATGTAATGATGTCCCTAGAGAAGCAGCTGCAGTCACACCGAGTAAGCCTGGGGCAGCTGTGGAGAACGGTGGGTCTTGCTTGTATGACTGTTCTGAGGAAGCTCTGTGTGGTCAACGGAGACTTCGGGGAACCGGGAAGCTGTGTCTGATCAGCAGAGACTTGAAAATGGCTCTTGGAGGGGCTGGAGAGATGGCTCAGTGGTTAAGAGCACCGACTGCTCTTCCAAAGGTCCTGAGTTCAATTCCCAGCAACCACATGGTGGCTCACAACCATCTGAAATGGGATCCGATGCCCTCTTCTGGTGTGTCTGAAGACAGCTGCAGTGTACTTACATACATAAAATAAATAAATCTTTAAAAAATTTAGAGAATTGGAAAAATGGTCCTTGGAAAGATGGGGTCAGGAATGGATAACAGGAAAGGTCACCTGGTCCAATGTGTGCGTCTCTGTCATCAATTTAATAAAGTATCATGACAGAACGGTGCTGTTTGACGATTGGGCTTATACCCACACGTGTTTAATCTGGCTCCCACCGTGCGTAACTGTGTAACCGCATCTGCAACCAGCTGAGTATGTGCTCGTGTGTACAGGGCATGCCTGGCTAGACATTTATTTTTGGCTTCCTGAAATTGTGCTCTGTAGTGCAAAATAAGGTTAGGGGTGATTGACCCAGTGGGAGGTGGGAAGGAGGAAGGGGAACTACTGGGGGCCTTTTGTAATGATGGAGCTTTTATCATGCTGATGTTATGATTTCTTTGAATAAAATAACCAATCGTGTCACTGCTCAGGCAAGCAGGATTGTGATTGTGGAAATAAAGAAGACTCGAGCTATTCAGGGCCACTGGCTTGAAAGTCAACAGGTGGTCAATGACTTCATTTGTGCCCAATGCCTGTCCGTCCCCTGTCTCAGAACCTGAATCTTGCAGATGGAGCTGGTCTCCAGTACTATAACTGTCACACTTTGCTTTTTCCCTAAAGTTAGTGATGGTTTGTATATGCTCAGCCCAGGGAGTGGCACTATTAGAAGGTGTGGTCCTGTTGGAGTAGGTGTGGCCTTATTGTGGTGGGTGTGGCCCTGTTGGAGTAGATGTGTCAATGTGGGCATGGGCTTTAAGACCCTCCTCCTGGCTGCCTGGAAGTCAGTATTCTGCTAGCAGCCTTCAGATGAAGATGTAGAACTCTCAGATCTGCCTGCACCATGCCTACCTGGATGCTGCCATGTTTTTGACTTGATGATAATGGACTGAACCTCTGAACCTGTAAGCCAATCCCAATTAAATGTTGTCCTTATAAGAGTTGCCGTGGTCATGGTGTCTGTTCACAGCAGTAACACCCTAACTACTAACTAAAGACAAGCCTTTTTATTTGTTTGTTTATTTGTTTTGGTTTTTCGAGACAGGGTTTCTCTGTGTAGCCCTGGCTGTCCTGGAACTCACTCTGTAGACCAGGCTGGCCTCGAACTCAGAAATCTGCCTGCCTCTGCCTCCCAAGTGTTGGGATTAAAGGCGTGCGCCACCACTGCCAGGCTCAAGACAAGCCTTTTTAAAAGTATAGTGTTTTAATATAGGCAAGCATATCAATCCTTCCATCTGGTGTCCAGTGGTGAACACCAGTTCATCGTCTTCCTGATGCTCTCTCAGACAAAAGTGGCAGGGATTTTGTGACATTTAAAAGAGGTATTTAAATTTCCTTTCCCAAATCTTGCTGAGTGTGATGGTACCCGGGAGGTTGAGGCAGAAGGATCAAAAGTTCAAGGTCAACCTAAACTGTATGATGAGAGTTTATCTTAACAAAGAAAAAAATCAAAACAAGTAAAATAAATAAATAAATAAAAACACCTGGGGTCAGTGAGATGGTTCTGCTGGTAAAGGGACTTGCTCCTGAGTCTGAGAACCCGAGTTCAATCCCTAGGACCCATGGTGGAAGGAGAAAGCTGTCTCCTGCAAATTGTCATCTGACCTTTACCTGTGTGCTGTGACAAGCCACGGCTCCAATCTGAGCACCACATGTACACACACACACACACACACACACACACACACTAAAGGTGTAGTAAGTATTATTAAAATCTAGATTTTAAGCTAGAAGCTAAGAACTCATTAGCAACAAACCAGGACCTAAATTGATCTTTCTTATAATCCCGGGTCACCTCACAACTTATTCCTCTGGGGGCCACTGCTGGGAAATCCCAGGACCTTTCTCCACTCTGAGACTCATCCCTGTCCTGACCAAGCCACCTGTCAGCTGACAGATAGCCACTGTGGTCATAACGGCCATTTGTCTGAGTTTCAGGTGTGGGGCCAAGTCTACACAGGATCTGGAGCCATTGCTTAGTTAACTATGTGGGTCTGTCACCTCAGGCAGGGGCCTGTCTCTTATGGTGATGAACTGTCCCCAACATCCTTGGGTCACATCTATCAGCTCTATCCATGACTCCCCACCCCCCTTATTTTTTCAGATAGGATTTTTCTGTATAGACCAGGCTGGTCTCGAACTCAGAAATTTGCCTCCCTCAGTCTCCCACGTGCTTGGATTAAATGTGTGAGCTACAACTGCCCAGCGTCCCTCTGGTTCTTTAAAAAAAGATCTTGCAGCTGGGGAGTTGGCTCAGCGGGTAAGGACCTGAACCCAGGGGAGAAGCAGCCAGACCCCTCAACCTGCCAGCCATCTCTCTAGCTTCCTTCCTTCCTTTTTTTTTTTTTTTTTTTTTTTTATTATGGTTTTTCGAGACAGGGTTTCTCTGTGTAGCCCTGGCTATCCTGGAACTCACTCTGTAGACCAGGCTGGCCTCGAACTTAGAAATCCACCTGCCTCTGCCTCCCGAGTGCTGGGATTAAAGGCATGCGCCACCACTGCCCAGCCTTCCTTACTTATTTTGAAGTAGTGTCTTACTGTGTAGGCTTTGCTAGACTGGAACTCACTCTGTAGACCAGGCTGGCCTTGAATTTAGAAATCTGCCTGCCTCTGCCTCCCGAGTGCTGGGATTAAAGGCATGCGCTACCATTCTCCATTTTGATTTTCTTCTTTTTTCTCGACTCTTCCCTCTTCCTCCTCCTTCTTCCTTCAATCAACTCTCTCTTTCTCTCTCTCTCTCTCTCCCTCTCTCTGTCTCTCTCTGTCTCTCTCTCACACACACAGTGTAGCTCAGGATGTCCTTTAACTCCTGATCTTCCTGACCCAGCCTTCCCAGACTTTGGGCCCCATGTGAGTCTTCCACTGGACAACTTTGCATTTTTTTTCAGAGCTGAGGATCGAACCCAGGGCCTTGCACTTGCTAGGCAAGCACTCTACCACTGAGCTAAATCCCCAACCCCGCTGTCTTAGCTTTCTAAGTTGATATACAAAGGCATGCGCTTCATGAACAGATTTTCTTTTATTTAAAACATTTTCATATGCACATTTCTTCCTTCCTGAGACATGGTCTCATGTATCCTAAGCCAGTTTGCAACTTGCTGTGCAGTAAGAAATGACTTTGAACTGACGCTGTGTGTGCAGCCTGTGCATGTGCGCACAGCTTACTGGAGTCAGCTCTTGTATTCCACCATGTGGATCCTGGGGAATCAAACTCAGGTCATCAGGCTTGGTGGCAAGCCCCTCCACCTGCTGTTCTCTTCTTTGTTTCCACGTGCTGAGTTTGAGATCACTGCTGTTGATGGGAAGCTAGCCAAGAGCTGACAGTCATCTTCCAGGGAAAAGTACAGGGATTAAGAGAAGAGCTGTAGATCTCTGCCTGCCTAGAAAGACCCCCAGCACCTGGAGGCTGCAAGTGGCTGGACCCGTGCTGCCCTCAGATTCTCACATCCTGCCTGTGGGGAAATGCACACACACACACACACACACACACACACACACACACACACACACGAGCATAGGCTGGGACAGGAAAAGGGTCTTGAGCCGGTCTCCAGTCAGCCCTGAGAGAGTTTGTTAAATCCACCCCTACCTAACGTTTTGTCATTTTCTGTCTAAATTCTGCTGGGTGCAAGGGAAGCCCGCTGAAGGGTAGAAAAGAGGCTTTCGTGGATTTCTGTTTGTTTGTCTTAAAGGCTGTCTTGCTCTGCAGCCCAGGATAGCCAAGAACTCACTATGTAACCTAGGCTGACCTAGAACTCATGACAATGAGTTCTCCTGCCTCAGCCTCCTGAGTGCCGAGATTACAGGTGTTGAGTCACCACACCCAGCTTAGGAAAAGGATTTTTGATGGACTCAAAAACTTGGAAAAACAACCCAGTCCCTGACCCCCAAGAGTCTCAGCCCACAGAGCCAGGTGTCCCAGCTTTAAGCTCCGGACACCCCATCTCAGGAATGGGAGTTGCCTGGCACAGTGGAGGAGAGATGGCCAGGTGCCAGCATTGGGCTCTGTTACTAAGAACATATGACTCCATATGTCCACAGGCTGGGCTGGCTCTGGGCCACCCTCCCCAGATGGTTATGTATAATTCACGCGTCTGGGATGCCATGTCTGCTTTGCTGCTCAGCCTCCGGCTCACAGACTGACAATCCCAGCCTCGGAGCTCATGGTCCTGCCTGGGAGGCCTCAGAGGATCCTGGAGAACCAGGGACCCCAGCACAGGAAACAGGCCAAACCAGCTCCTTAGGAAGCTTCGGGAAGGTCTGTGTTGGATCTCCACTCTAAGCTTTTTTCTTGGGCATCTGGTGGTACCCTGATCAGCTTTGTGCTGAGCCCACAAGTCACTGTCCTTTATACCAGGAGTTGCCATCCTTAGAGATAGGCTTCTGTGCTGTGGTAAAGGAGGTAAGAACTGGGGCTGGGAAGTGGTTTCGCTGACAAAGTGTTTGCCACATAGGCACAGAGACCTGAGACGACCCACAACACCTACATGAAAGATATGGGCATGGCCTGAAAAGAAGTCTCAGTGGTGAAGGGGGTCTGCTGCTCTTACAGAGGACCTGAGTTCAATTCCCA
>JADRCH010000857.1:305915-354337 GCA_019843965.1 Rhynchomys soricoides | reverse complement strand
GGTGAGGGATTAATGGCATGGCTGGTCACTGCTGGGGTCTGTGTGTGGATGGCATAGCCTGGCATGTGATGTGGTGGTCCGGGTGAAAGATAGGCATGGGCACCAGTGACTAGTCAGCCTCAGCAACTTAGCTCCTATTTCTAAGCAAAAAAGTGACCACTGGGCTCCGGGGTGGAGCAGTTGCCCAGGATGCAGGTAGGACAGGAGTTCTGGTCTCAGTAATGTGAAGAGACAGACCATCGGGCACTGGAGAGATGGCTGAGCTACAGCAAGGGCACTCAGTGCTCTTCCAGAGGACCTGGTCTTCGTTCCCGGGCACCCATGTGGCAGCTCACAATCATTGATCTGTCATTCCAGTTCCAGGGGATCCAATGCCCTCTTCTGGCCACTGTGGGAACTGCATGCACAGTGCAGAGATGTACATGCAGGCAAACACACACACACACACACACACACACACACACACACAGCCAAGACAGCAGACACCAGGCCATCACACTCAGGCAATGACTTTGATAGATCATCCCCTCTTTGTCTCTGACGTTCTAGATAGTTCTATTCCTGCTCAACCAGAACCTTCTGCCCTGATCTCAGGCTGAAGACATGATTTTATTTGATAGTGGGAAGCTTTGTCATTTTCCGTTCCTGGGAGAGCCAGCTGTGTCAAGCATTTAGATGACTGTGGTGGCTCTGAACCCTGCCCCTCCCACCCCTCCATCCTCAGCAGCACCCACTGGAGCACAAAGAAATGAACGTTTTGAGATGCAGCAGCTCGCTAGAAGGCTGCGACAGGCCTTGGTCATGTGGAGCCTGCTAAATTGAAAAGATCTTGGGTTAATCAAATCCTTTTCTCCTCTGCTTTTATCAAAGTCAAGAGAGGCTGACCTACTAATTAGAAATGCCTTTTCATGTTAAACACAGACACTTCAGAGATAAGGAGGGAAGACTCTGGACTCTGAAGTTCCCAGTGATGCTCCAAGCAGTACGTACTGCCAGACTCCCCACCATCTTGGGAAATGTCTCTGCTGCCAAACAAGGACCGGAGAGCATCTTCTACAGGAGTTCCGAAGAGTGTCTGTGTGATGCTGACAACCACAGAGCAAGCTTTCATCCTGGAATGGTCACGATGGCTGAATTTTATTTTTGTAAAGTCTACTTTGTGTTTTTATATACATGAGTGTTTTACCTGCAAGCATGACTGTGCACCGTATGTGTTCAGTGCCTGAGGAGGGGGGCAGAAGAGGGCGTTATGCCTGCATGTATGTCTGTGCTCTGGATGTGTGCGGTGCTGGGCGGGTTGGGGGTGGGGCAGAAGAGAGTGTCAGGTCTTCTGAAATTGGAGTTGCTGATGGTTGTAAGCCAGCATGTGGGTGCTGGGAATCAAACCTAAATACTGTAGAAGAGCAACAAGTGCTCTTATCCACCCAGCCAACTCTTCAGATCCTGTTTTATATTTCCACTGTATATGTGTGTGTCTTAGTTAAGGTTTATACTGCTTCGAAGAAACACCATGACCAGAAAGCAAGTTGGTGAGGAAAGGGTTTATTTGGCTTATATGTCCACACTGTAGTCCATCACTGAAGAAAGTCAGGACAGGAACTCAAGCAGGGCAGGAGCCTGGAGGCAGGAGCTGATGCAGAGGCCATGGAGGGATGCTGCTTACTGGCTTGCTCCCCATGGCTTACTCAGCCTGCTTTCTTATAGAACCCAGGAGCACCAGCCCAGGGATGGCTCCAGTCACAATAGGCGGGGCCCTCCCCCATCAATCACAAATTAAGGCAATGCTCTATGGGCTTGACTACAGCCCTATCTTTTTTTGTTTGTTTGTTTTTTGTTTTTTCAAGACAGGGTTTCTCTGTGTAGCCCTGGCTGTCCTGGAACTCACTCTGTAGACCAGGCTGGCCTTGAACTCAGAAATCCGCCTGTCTCTGCCTCTTGAGTGCTGGGATTAAAGGCATATGCCACCACTGCCTGGCCAGCCCTATCTTACAAAGACATTTTCTCAGCTGAGGCTCCCTCCTCCTTGATAACTCTAGCTTATGTCTTTCAAGTTGACATGGAGGAGCCAGCAGAGGATGGTGGTGTCCTACTCCATCTTGCTCTCCTTTATTCCCCTGAGACAGGGTCTCTCCTTGAACCTGGGGTTAGCTGCCATCCTCCTGGGGTGCCACCCAGCACTGGGGTGACAGGTGTCTCTGCTTTGGGTTTGTCACTGGTCATTTCAATTGTGGTCTTTACACAGGCAAAGCAAGTGCTCCTGTCTGCTAAGTCGTCTCTCCAGCCCCCCACTGTGGTTATTTAAATTTAAAGGAATGAAATGAAACTTCAGTTTTTCTGTATCATTAGCCACATGCACAAGCTTCAGTAGCGGGGCTGTGGCTGGGAGCTTTCCTTCATTCTAGAAAGGTCTACTGGGGAGTTGTTTCTTTTTAAAGAGCTCACAACACCTATTTGCCATTGGGGAGGAATTAAGAATAAATTGGTTTTTGGGGTTTTTTTTTTTTTTTTTGGTTTTGTTTTATTAGACAGTGTCTTACTGTGTAGCTCTGGCTGGCCTGGAACTCACAGAGATCTGCCTTCCTCTGCCTCCTTAGTTCTGAGATTAAAAGAGTCACAGTTCAGCTGGTGTTGATGGTGCATGCCCTTAATCCCAGCACATGAGAGGCAGAGTCTGGTGGATGGATCTCTGTGAGTTCGAGGCCAACCTGATCTATGGAGTGAGTTCCAGGACACCCAGGGCACACAGAGAAACCCTCTCTGAGAAACTGTGGCTCTACCTCTCCTGGTGGGGTGGCCGGGCTGCTGGTTGATCTGCTCAGAGAGGGCAGGGCAAAGTCCAGAACGGGTGCGGTCTGGAGTCCACCTCTTCCCTCTGGGGCATCAGACGTTGCTGTATACCAGACTGATGAGGATGAACTGGAGTTCAGGATGAATAGGGTCCATCCAGAATGCCGGAAGTGAGGCCCTTTGACAAGAAATACGGAGGTTCAGGCAGCCAGCGTGGGGCAGGTGACCTGCATCCTAGCTCCCTTGGCTGGGGTTGTGGTGGAGATGTCGGAAACCAATGCTACTCCAACATGAGCCTCTGTGAGCAATGGGAGCCTGGCCAGGCAGGAGGGTCCGAGGTCCAACAATGAGTGTTTGAGGGAGGGGCTCCCCCAAGTGTTACAGCTCAGCAAAAACAGCCAGTCTCAGACTATCCTTGATGAAATAATTTGTGTGCTTTATTCCATGTAGACAAGGACTCTATGAACCCCGGGGAGTGGGATGGAGTTTGGGGGTAAATACTTTCTATTGGCTGAGGTTAAGATTCTGGTGATGCTCTATTTGCATGGGGAAAAATTCCTGGTGCTATGATACATGACTGACTACCTCTGACCACCTGGTTGGGGTCATGGTTACAGGTCCTCAAACAGGCATGGAGACAAGGAAGGAATTAGGTCTGCTTGTGCCCTCTCAAACCTGAGATTTGTGGGGTTTGGACACACTGCATCTCACGAGTCCCATGCTCATTCCTCTGCTGGCACAGTCCACGTGCCCTACAGAAAACACACACACCCACACCCACACACAAACACACACACACGCACGCACGCACGCACGCACTCATGTCGAAGGTCTAAGAATAGATTAGAAAGGCTCACGCATGTGACCCTCTACTGAAAAGAAGAAATAAACCAGTGTCTACCAAAGTTGGACACTCAGATACCCAGATCCATGTCCCTGATGCTTTGATTATATGGAACCTTGTCCCCAGCCCTGGGACTCCTAGAGCCCTGAGCACCCTGAGCAGTCTTGAGTATTGACTGCTCAGTCACACAAGCTCTGTCTCCCATACAACATTACTGGAAAGATTATGCAGAGTCAGGACCTATTATCCCTGGACTGAGCCTCCCTGCTGGTTCCAGGTAGGAATTCCTGCCATGTGAGCTTCCCTGCCGGCCCTCTACTCCTCATCCTCTTGGTACAAATCTTTCTGGAACTTTCTAAGAGTTATCCCTTGCCTACCCTCTGGCCCTGTGGCACAGTCCCTTGCTTGGTGAGGGTTGCAGACACCAGCCCAATGGACCTGAGCCCTGGGATGCTTACTCTGAAGATGAGGCAGGGGTGGGTCCCAAGCTGTCACCTGGAGGGGTGCCTGTGATGACACCACGAGGAGATGAAAGGGACCAAGGGACCCCAGAGAGCTTCTGGATGCTGAGTTTCCCAGCCCCTCCAGCCAGGCCAGTTTGAGTTGTATCTTGTCCTTCAAGACAAGGGTAGGTTTTGTACTTTGTTTTTTTGTTTTTGTTTTGGAATTGAACTCAGAACCTCTAGAAGAGCAGTCAGTGCTCTTAACCGCTGAGCCATCTCTCCAGTCTGACAAGGGCAGTTTTAACTGGGTTTCTAATAGTGCAGCCAACACTCTGGATTGAGACCCAAGATCCACCTACGGGAAGTAAGAAAGCTACTGTTTATTTAATTAGGTTTTTGTTTTTGTTTTTTAAAAAATGGTCTCACTCATGTAGACCAGGCTGGCCTCCAACTAGCTATGCAGTTGAGGTTGGCCTTGAACTCTTGATCACAAGTTCAGGGACTGCAGGTGTACACCACATCTAACAGAGGCTGGTTTTCTATTTTTTTTTTTCGGTTTCTTTTTTCTCTCCCACCCCTTCCCCAGGGTCTGTGTAGCCCTAGCTATTCTGAAACTCACTATGTAGACCAGGCTGGCTTTGATCAAATGTTGCCTTCCAGTGCTGGGATTAAAGGTCTTCACCACTCTGTTGTTTTTCTTCAAGGACACTTTATTTTATTATTTTGCTTTGTTTTGTTTGAGGCAGAGTTTCTCTGTGCAGCTCTGGCTACCCTGGAACTCACTATATGGACCAGGTTGGCCTTGAACTCATAGATATCCACCTGCCTCCCACGTGCTGGGATTAAAGGCATGTGTCACAACCATCCTGCCTTAAGAAAACATTTTTATTGTGAAGCCACTCACTTAAGATCCACCTGGCCTGTCACAGTTAGCTTCACTGTCAACTTGACACACTTGGAAGAGAGCCCCTCAATTGAGGAATTACCTCCATTAGACTGGCCTTCGGTCCTGACTGCTGGGCATTTCCTAAATTGTTAATTGATTATAGAAGGACCCAGCCTTCCGTGGACAGTGTCAGCCCTGGGCAGTGGCCTGGGTTATAATGGAAGGTAGCTGAGCAAGCCTGTGAGCAGTGCTCCTCTATGGTCTCTGCTTCAATTCCTGCCTCCAGGTTCCTGCTGTGGCCTTCAATGATGAACAGTTACCTGGAAGTGTGAGATGAAATGAATGCCTTCCTCACCCAGTTGCTTTTGGTCTGTCTCTTGTCACAGCCATAGGAAAGCAAGCTAAGACAGGAACTGGTAGCATAGAGCACGGTTGCTATTGTTTGGGGGGGGTTGTGCAGTTTGGGGGACTTAGGGGGTGAGAATATTGGGAGCCATGTGGACGATGGAGGCTTGTGACATTTCAGCGAGGAAAACGAAGATGGATCAGGGCTGTGCATGTGATAAGAATCGGTGGAATTAAAAGCCAGTGCTTGGCAGGAAAAACTGACGCACAGGAGCTGGGGGTGAAAATCAGCCGTGGTTTGCAAGAGCGCATCTCTGAGGTGAAATCTGGAAGGTACTTTCTCGGCGTCAGCACCTGTGGTCTAGGGCAGGCTGAGGCTGCACATCAAGCTGGCAGTTGAACGTGTAAGAGTCGCCCGGGTAGTGTTGGTTCTGAAGGCATGAAGGAATGGTGGAGAACATCTGGGGCTTGGCACTGTGTGGCAGAGGCCAGGAGAATCCCTGATGAAAGTCTATCCTCAGTTGCAATGGGGGTCCCAGATACTGAAACTGCCAGGACCATAGGATGTGGTCCCCAGAGATGTGACAGTTGTGCTGCAGACCCGAGAACTGGAGGGCGTGGGCTGCTCAAGCCCTGAGTGAGTCCTAGGTGTGGAGCACTGAGTTTTCTAAACTGTTGAATTTTGATTTTGCTTGGATCTGACTGTAACTGTGTCCTGGTTCTCCCTTCTTGGCATAAGAGTATAACCAAATTAATTGGTTTTTATTTCTTACCCACAGGTAAGAGACTGGATATCTTTTTTTTTTTTTTTTTTAAGATTTATTTATTTATTTGTTTTATTGTGAGTACACTGTCGCTGTCTTCAGACACACCAGAAGAGGACACCGGATCCCATTACAGATGGCTATGAGCCACCATGTGGTTGCTGGGAATTGAACTCAGGACCTCTGAGTTCAATTCAGGAAGGAAGAGCAGTCAGTGCTCTTAACCACTGAGCCATCTCTCCAGCCCCCTCTTTATTCATTTTCTAACACCAAGACTGGATATCTTAAAGAATCTTTGAGGGCTGAGAGATTGCTCAGTGGTTATGAGCACAAAACATGCATACACATAAAATAAAAATCTAAAAAAATTTTTAAAGATTTACATGTGTTGCAGTACCCAGGGAGGCCAGAAGGGGGCGTCAGATCTTCTTGGGCTGGAGTTAAGGTGTTTTGTTTTGGTTTTTTTTTTTGGTTTTTTGAGACAGGGTTTCTCTGTGTAGCCCTGGCTGTCCTGGATCTCACTCTGTAGACCAGGCTGGCCTCGAACTCAGAAATCCGCCTGTCTCTGCCTCCCTAGTGCTGGAATTAAAGGCGTGTGCCACCACTACCTGGCTTGGAGTTGAGGTTGTAAGCCACCCAACCAAGGTGTTGAGAAACTGTGCCCATTGGATTGGTACATGGGTTGTTTTCTTAATCACTAATTGAGTAGGAGAAGACAGTCCACTGTGGGTGGTGCCATCCCTGAGGCAGGCGGGCCTGGGCTATATAAAGAAGATAGCCAAACACACCAGAGAGCAAGCCAGCAAGCAGCCTTCCTTCATCATTTTTTCTTCAAGCTCCTCTCTCTTGGGCCTGGTGCTTATCACAACCACTGAAAACCAAACTTACCGTGGCCTGGCAGGGGTTCATCGGCTCACTACACCCACCTGGTGGTCATGGTCAGTCACCTGGTCACCTGGGGAAAGTGAAGCTGAGATTGACCCAGAAGAATGGGTCAGGTCTAAGGAGGCCCCTGCTGACATGCTCTGAAAGTGGACTGGAGACCAGCGTGAAGCGGCTCTGCCTGCTATATCCTACTACTAAAGCAGGCTGAAGTGGGGCAGTGGTGGCACATGCCTTTAATCCCAGCACTTGGGAGGCAGAGGCAGGTGGATTTCTGAGTTCCAGGACAGCCAGGGCTACACAGAGAAATCCTACCTTGAAAAACCAAAAAAAGAAAAACAAGAAAAAAAAAAGCAGGTTGACTTTGGGCTGAAGGACACTGATAAAGAGCCCCTCTGAGGCTGAAGGTGCAGGCACACAAAGACTTCACGTTGTGTTAGATGTCCTTGTTTTGCCTGGAGGGGCCTGGGAAGAGGCTGGGGGCAATCACAGAGGCTGGCTCAAATTTCACCTTGGATTTTGGGGTGTGTGTGTGTGTGTGTGTGTGTGTGTCTAAACAGTGCCCTTGGGTAAGACACCACTGGCTTCCTCCCATGTATGAATTATTGAACAATAATGCCCGCATCAAAAACTACAGAACCTTGCAGCAGGTTAAAATATGGGATGATTTGGGATGACCAAGAGTTTCTTCTTTCAGGAGGAAATGTATGGAACAAGCACTGCTCTTAGAAAGAGGCTCTCTCCCTTCTCCCCCCTCCCCTCCCTCCTCTCTCCCTGCTCTCTCCTCCTCCCTTCCTGCTCTCTCCCTCCTTCCCTCCCTGCTCTCCCCCTCCTCCCCCTCCCGATAGGTTTAGGGCTGACTCTAGAGATCAGATCCTGGGTAGATCATCACCTAGCTGTGTAGTCTAAGGCAAGTAACTGAATACTGAGGCCTCGCTTCCTCCCCTTGGAAGATGAGGATGATACATGGTAGGAAGCAGAAAGCTTGCACAACCTAGCAATTTTATTTCTGATTATAAAGAAATAGTGGTTGAAATAGGGATGGGGTAGATATCTGCCGACCAGCGTTGGTTGCAGTGCTGTGATTGTGAGACAGAAGCTGGAAACAGCCTACATGTCCATCCACAGATGATTGTAGAAGTAAGTATGGTATATCTCTACAACAGAATAGTATTCAGCCGTTAAAAAGGAAGAACAAACAGATTCATACGGATAAACTTGGAGCCACAGACAAATGTCCCGAAGAGACAAATCCAGAAAGCTGAGCAGGGTTACCAGTGGCTGGGAAGCAGGAGGGACCTGAATAGGGTAATTACTGCTTGCCACATAGTTTCTGACTGGAGGGATGGTCAAATTTGGAAGATACATCAAAGTGATAGTTGTCCATCATTGTGGAAAATGGTAACCTTGGTGTCGTGAATATTTACCACAAACGTTCTGTTGCCTTTGGGGAGTAGAACGCTTTCACAGAAATTCACAGAGCATTTGGTGACAGTGTCAGAGCTAATTGTCCAATGATACTGGGCATGCTCACCTGCCCCCTGGGGAGGCACCAACCATGCCACAGATTGGGCTTGACAGCCTGGCCTCACCACTCAGTGCGAGTTCTGCATGTGAACTGACTCAGTGCTCAGCAGTGGGAAGAGTGTTCCAGGCAGAGGGAACAGCAAGCCGGAATGCTCAGAGACAAAGCAGGCGCAGCTTCTCCTGGGAATTCCAACCTTGAATGGGCTGAGGGTAACAAGGCAGAAGAAACAGCTGCAGCCGGAAGCCTTGGAGTCTTTGGTAGTCATCTGAAGAGTTTCAGCTTGACCCTGAGGGTAAGAGGAAGCCACGAAAAGAAATGGTTAGTACGAACATCACAGTTTTTTAAAATGATCTTTTCCAGTTAACAAAATGAGATATTATTAGTCTCAGTGACTAGGGGGTAAAAAAAGAAAAAGAAACAAAAAAACAAACAAACCCTGCAGGCTCCATTTTTCATTTGCCAGTGTCGCAGACACTCGGAGCGGGCTCGGGTTTTAATTCTTCGTGCTGACACTATCAAAGCCTGTTCTGGAGAGCTCAGCTGTGTTGGAGCTGAAGACTTGGTGTGTTTACTCCACACAGCTCCCAATTCCCCCATCTCTGCAAATTTGCCCCTAACAGGAAAATACGGGGTTCATAGCCTGGCTCCTACCCCACCCAAATTACGCCCCTGAGTGCAGGCTCTCAATCCACTTCCGGCCCAAGCCACACTCCGTCCTTCAGCCTCAGGCCAGACTCATTCCCTGTGCACAGGGTCCTGCCAGGACCCCCGTTTCCCTGACCCTCCGCATTCAGCCACCAGGGCTGTTTCCTACCCTCCAGGCTCCAACTTCTGTGCCACTAGCTCTGTCCATAGACGATTCTAGAAGGTGAGCTTCACAGACAAAGACCTACCCCTCTTTCTCCCCCCACCATAAACCAGGGTGTTTCCAGGAAGGTAAATACAGATCTACTTTCGGCTTGTAGAGTTCCGTGAGAATTCAAGCATCACAAAAGATATTTCTCAGCGCGGATTTATATCTGCAACACCCTTCCCCCGCCCCGTGCAAACCCACCCCGAACCCTCCATCCACACAAAAGCTGTATTTTACCAAAATATATCTTCCTCCAAGCAGTCGCTAGCCGATGATATTTATTAGGGCATTCTGGGCATTATCTGAATATGTATTTATGATGGGCCTTTGGGGAGGGCTCCTCCTCCTCCAGGTACACACTACCTGTGGGGTGGGTTGTAAGATGTCAATCACGGTCAGATGGGCTCAGATGGGGAGGGGAGAGCGAGGCGCTGTGGATCGTCTGTGAGGCTGGGCGGAGAGGTGTGGTCCCGCAATAGGGGTACACACACACACCACTGAAAGATGCCCAGGAAAAGCCCCAAAACAGTTTAAACTTGCGCCGACGAAGCCCTGGGGACACCTACGCTTTCTGTATCCCCAGGTCTGGGAACTTCACCCACCAACCGCCCTCTGTCACTACAGCCTCAGATCTTGGGCGACATCGTCACGCGTCACGACCCTTGGCTCCGTGAGACAGACTCAGGCCCAGCCAATCATGGCATTTTCACAACATTTCATCCCTCTGCTCACAGAGATCGGGTCTCCGTCGTGACCCAGGCCTAGCCAATCAGAGCTTGCCATCCCTCTGGCTACCATGATTGGCTCTGAGATCAACACATGACCTAAGATTGGCTAATAAGGGTAGCCCACCTCTGGAGTTAAGTCTGGACTCAAAGGCAGGCTGACTGTTTGGGATGTAAGCTTGAGATCCTGTCGGCCATATTGACACCTTGAGGGAGAAGCTTCTCGTTGAGGAAAACTTGACTCCTGACGAGGAGCAAGGTAGACATCACCCAACAATTGCTGCACCATGAGTTGTATGTTCCATGGTCAAAGTCTGCTCCAGAAAGTGTGGCTCTGGTCACTCATTTGCCCCTGATCCCCAACAGTCTGAGTACCGTGACTACTTCTATTTTACAGATAGGAAAATGGAGGCCCAGGAGATCACCCAGGCAGAGGCAGAGCCAGAATCTCAGCCCCAGAGGTCCGGGTGCAGAATCCCTGTTCCTAAGAACCGGGCATTATTCTACAACATTTTTTGAGCACCTACTGTGCACCAAGTTGTGTGGAAATGTGGGCAGCATTCCTGGAGTCGGGCACACCCAGTATTGGGTTGCCATGGTGACCTGCCTTTGGCCTGAGTGAGGAGGAGTAGACCTGTATTTTCTTCCAGTTCGGCTGGCTGCAAGTTCAAGGTCAAGGTGTGGCCTGCTACTGTGGTGTGACCTAACCTCCTTGCTGGAGGACATGGCCTCTTGTGTCATGTACAGGAAGAGAGGGGCTCCTGGGGCTTTTCATGCCCCCAGTCCTGCTGGATGCGCCTGTTCTATGTAACCCTAATCCCATCTTTAGGGGACTGGTATGCAGATAGTCACGTGGGGTATTACATGGCAAGTGCCTTCCAGGCCTTTAGGAGTGGGTGTGAGAGAGTGGGTGGGCCAGCTGTTGGGGGAGCCAAGGGTGACCCAGTAGGTACCATGTTTCTATGACTTTTGCAGAGAAACTCCTTAGCAGTGAGTCTGGCCGGCCCTCACAGACCTTCACAAATGTCAGGGGTATTTTTAGCCCGCAGAGCCGATGTGTCCGGTGGACGAAGGGAGAAGTGAGAAAGCTTGGACAAAGTGCACAGCCACAGGAATCCCTATTTCAGGCTGTGGGCCTGCCCTGGCCGGACAGAGACAGCAGGCTGCCTGGCAGCTGGAACCAGAAACCAGCCTTGAGATAACTGAGGCCTAGAACCTCCTCTAGTCCACTCTCGGGAGGGTGTAAGGGTCTCAGGAGAGGGCCTCTGAGCCTTACAGTCAGAGAAGGAGCCTGAGGAGGGGATGACCCTTGAACTAAGGGCTTCAGTGACACTCTGTAGCAAGCCAGCCAAGATCGGAGTGGAGTGTAAAAACCTGGGGGCGTGTAGAGGAGGAAGTTCAATCATAGATAGGTAGATAGATAGATAGATAGATAGATGTGTGTTTTCATCTGCAGGACTCACTGTCCATAATCCCTAGTCCACACCCAGAATGGCACATGGTCCCAACCTTATGGACATGTTCCCGACACTGTGTAGTTTATTAATCAGCCATAGAATTGGCTACAGAAGGAGCTAAGGGGTGATGGGAAACCTGAGCAAAGATCACCACCATGTGATAAAACTTACCTGCAACTCAGAGGGGCCGAAGGGTGTACTCCCGTGGGCCTGGCAGGCTGAGGTCCAGAGAACCCTTCATCCCAGGAGTTTAGGCTAGCCTGGGCAACAGAGTGGGATCCTGTCTCAAAGAAGTATAAATAGACAAGTGAAAGAAAGTATAATATACAGAAAGAGGAAGGACGGAAGGACGGAAGGACGGAAGGGAGGAAGGGAGGAAGGGAGGAAGGGAGGAAGGGAGGGAGAGCTGGCGACAGTTTCACTATGGCACGTGACCGACCTACATCTGTTCCAGTCTCAACCTTACCGCAGACTTAGGAGTTAGATGGCTTTTGGTTCCATTTTGCTGCTGAGGGCACAGGCTCAGAGAGATCAACCTACTTCCCTGAGGCCACACAGAGGCACTGGAAGACAGCCTCTCGACACAGACCCTGCAGAAGAGGCCCTACAGTCCCAGAGAGCCCAGGCTTTCCCCTTTGCAACCATAGCTCAGCTCTGGTTCCTTCCACAATTTATACTGTGCTGGGATGGACCACACCTCGCTCCATCCAGTGTTCCCAAGACAGCCCAGGACACTGCCCTTCCTAACACACTGCCATGTGTGCTAGCCAACTGCACAAGTATCTCTGACTTTGTACTCGGCTTTAAATGGACTCATTTAAAAAAAAAAAAACAAAACTGTAAATAGATGTATAGGACAAGGCAGCTTTACAGTACTATAAACGAAACGCCAGTTTTTCTTTGCAGAAATAGAACGCAAACTAAAATTAAATATATAAATATTAAAGTTTTCATTTCCATGTTCATCTCTGCACTATCCCATGCTACCCCCGCCCCCACCGCCCACTCCCACCCTCCAAGCCCCATCGGTTCCTTATTCCTTCCAAAGGCAGAGCGACGACAGCAGGGATTACAATGATACACAGTGTCAAAGAAGTTGGGGTATGAATGCTGAGAACAGGACAAAGCGACACCAGGAATTTGTCGTGTGGATGGACCAGGAAGGACCCAACATGGCATCTGGGGTGCTGCCCACCCCACGAGGTGCCTAATCAACTCTCATCCCAGGGAACACAAGACACACACAAAGTGGGGGTCACTTCCAAAGTGGGCACTCAAAAAATACCACATTGGAGAGGAGAGATGGCTTTGTGGGTGAAGTGCTTGCTGAGCAAGGACCGGAGCTAGAATCTCAGCCGAGTGTAAAAAGCCAGGCGTGGAGAGGCGACTCGGGAGGTGAACCGCAGTTGCCATCTCCGTGGTCCTTCCCTTCCTAGCCCCTGAGGAAACTGAGCCCGGGCATCTCTTGGTTCCTATTTGCATATTGAAGGCTTCAAGCCCCGCAGTCCCCCAGCAGTGTGGAAGGTGGGTTTTGTTGGCAGCTTGTGCTGTGTGGAGCCTCTGTGTCAGCAGCCCTAAGCTGACAGCCTTGAGAAGGACGCTGCCTTTAAATATATTTCACAGGCTCAAAAGTCAGAGCAGCAAACCGCTTCTTCTCACGGTTCCAAGACTGGAGGTGGCGCAGGAAGAATTCAAATATTCTGCCTTAAGAACTGAGCCAGGCTGAAGCCCTGAGCCGTTGCTGGGAGTAGGGTGGTGGCTGAGGACAGGGGACTTTCCATGTAAATCCCAACTCAAACCTGAGCACCAGTCTCAGCTTTGCCACCCACTAGCTGTAAGACCTGGGACAGTCAGCATGCGCAGAGCACTCAGCATCCGGTCTGCCAGGGTGTCACAGAAAGAGGCACAGAGAAGGTGAGCAGCTGGGCCAGGGTCACATGAGAAGTGTCAGGTTTGATATTTGAACCCCTGAGTTGCTTGAACCCCAGAACCCTAGCTCATTCTGAACTTTTAGTCCCCGTCCCTGTTTGTCCCCCATCCCAGGCTCCCTTCCAGCTTGCCTGGCACAGCCAAGAGCCTGTAGCCTATTGATGACAAAGGTACAGGTTTTCTTGTCAGGGGATGGCCCCTATCATCACCCTGCCAGGTGGAGGGCCTCCTAACCTTGTGCTTGGAATCTTGCTCATGCCTCCTGCCACTACCACTGAGGGAATGAGGCTGCTGCTGCTGCCTGCACAGCCACTCACGTGGATTTCCAGAATGTTCTTTGGGCTCACCACCTGCCTTCCTCCAGGCGGACTGTGCTACTTCTTAGCATTGTGTGAGATACACACTCAACAAGGAGAACAGGGGACTGGCGATGCTGGCGGTGGTGATGGGGTCAGAAACCATTCTGGCCTACTGGTTCTCTACATCCACAGACACGTTTGACTAACATAGCCTGCGTGTAGGACCCAGGTTGCCATCCCAGCTGATGTAAATTACCTCTGACCCATATATTTTCCTGGAAATCAATGCATTTTAACACGAGATAATATTTATGAAATTGAATTTTTTATTGAAGCTAATGCAATTCTATTCTATCTTATGCATTTTTATTAAACTAATGCATTTTAAATTAATCCATTGTATATTAACTACAGCAGACACTGGTACTTACAAGCAAATGATATACGCCCGCCAAGATCAATACGGCGGCCAGAAGTTTCCACATGAGTGAGGGATGCTGAGAACTCGAGATTTGAGGCCGTGCAAGATGGGGACTTTCTTTCCAAATCATTATCGGGAACAAACCTGAAGATTCTGAACTCATTTCCTGTCTCAGAATGAGAGGCAAAGCACGACTGATTTTTTTTTTATAGCTTATTTTAATTTAATTTTATTGTGGTGTGGTGTGTGTGTGTGTGTGTGTGTGTACATGAGCATGCAATGGACATGCCGGGTATGGGTCTCTCTGTTGTTGGCCTTGTGTACCCCAGGCTAGCTCACTTGTGAATTTTCATACCTCTTGTGTCCTGGGGGGAGGGGACACTGGGTGACTACATCAGCTTTCTGTTTGTGCTAGGGATTGGGTCAAGTCTTTACATTTTGGGGTAGCAAGTGTTTACCCCCCGAGCAATCTTCTCATCTTATTTTTTTAATTTGTAAAAATGTTTTGCTATGGTAATTTGATTATGGCATTTCTCCAAATCTTCCCATACGTCCCTTCCCACCCTCCCTCAGATTCATGGCTCTTTGTTTTACAACTAATTTTGATTGCATGCATGTAAGTATATGTGTAACAGGGTTTCTCTGTGTAGCCCTGGCTGTCCTGGAACTCACTCTGTAGACCAGGCTGGCCTCGAACTCAGAAATCTGCCTGCCTCTGCCTCCTGAGTTCTGGGATTAAAGACGTGCGCCACCACTGCCCGGCTCACATATGTTTTTAGATATGACTTGTTCAGTCTGTATAATACTACCTGGATGTATGTTTTAGGGGCTGGAAAACCAATTGGCGTGCTCTTCCCTGGGGAAGACCACCCCTCCCAGCTTTCCTCAGGTGCCTGTAGTTTACCTGGGTCTCGTGGGCATTCCCCTTGTCCAGTTTTCGACATTTGTTGGCATCGCCCTTGTTCAGCGTATAGTAAGGATGTCGTGTTGGGCAGAGGCAGGTGGATTTCTGAGTTCAAGGCCAGCCTGGTCTACAGAGTGAGTTCCAGGACAGCCAGGGCTACACAGAGCAACCCTGTCTTGAAAAACCAAAAAAAAAAAAAAAAAAAGGCTGTCGTGTTGGTGAGTCTTTATGGTTACAGCTTGTGACATTACTAAAAGACACGGTCTCACAGCAGACTCCCTGATTGTCAGCTTCTTACAGTCTTTCTGCCTTCTCTTCTGCAACATTCCCTGAGCCTTAGGTGGGGGAATGTTTTGTAGATGTATTCACCGGGACTGGGCTCCACCATGCTGTACTTTGATTGATTGTGTGTTTCAGTAATGGTCTCTGTCTCTGTCAAAAAGAGAGGTTTCCTGGCTGAGGGGTGAGCACTACACTTATCTGTGCGTATAAAGACAAACGTGTATGGAATATTGTTAAGTTAATCAGTGGCTGTAGATCCCCTAATAACTGTGGCTTCACCCTCACTGAGTAGCCGGCTAGGTTTCCAGTGCCAGGCATGGTTTCCCTCTTGTTGCGTGGATCTTAAGTCCAATTAGAGAGCTGTTGGTTACTGCCAAGGTATGTGTGCCACTGCTGCACCCTTAGGGTGATCAGGCCATGCTGGTCATTGTTGTGGGTCATAGGCATCATAGCTGGGTAGGACTGGTGGTTGTTTGCCTCCTTTGGAAGCTTGTATGGTGGTCTTCTGGTCCTCAGGGTGAAAGGATTCAGGTCAGTTCCAGCTCAGGGGCTTCTGGGTCCTGTTCTAAAGTCCATGATGTCTCCAACATTAGAGACTCACTGACTTTGCACTGTCTGGAGGGCAACCGGGAGCAGCAGCAATAGGCTACATGGTTGTTTTGTTTTGTTTTTGGAAGTTCTTAGACAGCTCTGACCCACAACTTAAAAGAAGACTTTTTATGTCAGGTTTTGGATGTTTTTTTGGTTAGGTGGAGGAGTATTATCAGCTTTGATGAGAAAAGTTCATTAAAACTGTTACTTATCAGCCGGGCAGTGGTGGCGCACACCTATAATCCCAGCACTCAGGAGGCAGAGGCAGAGGCAGGTGGATTTCTGAGTTCGAAGCCAGCCAGGTCTACAGAGTGAGTTCCAGGATACAGGGCTACACAGAGAAACCCTGTCTCGAAACCAAAAAAAAACCCAACCAACCAACCAAAAAACGGTTACTTATTGTGGAGTTGCATGCAGCATTGTGGGGTTTCTAAAAATGGCTAACAGTGATTCCTTGTGGCCTTTTCAGCGGTCTGTATTGATACTTTACCTCCCTTCCCCTTTCCTAAGGGACCCCCCATCAGATCACGTGTTTCCTGATGTTCCCTTTACCCTCCCCCCCCCTCCGTCTTCTGCATCTTCTTCCCTTCCTCCACAGAGTCTACTCGTGGACTCTCTGGGGCAACCAGTCTTGGGGGCCCCAAATTAGCACTAGAAAACAAGCACCCTTGGACTGACCTACTATAGCCAAGGAGACACAGAGAAACCCTGTTCTGAAAACAAACAAACACAAACAAACAAACAAACAAAACCCACCATAGTTTGCCAATGATTTATTTGGGAGGGAAAAATGAAAGAAATGGATGTGTTGATTCAGTCTGGCTCTCGGCAGGAAAAACCAATGGGCTCCAACTGGCTTTCAGAGAGGTCTCTTCTCAGACAAGGATGTGTCTCTGTAGAATGCTCACTTAGCATGCATGAAGCCCTGGGTTCCATCCCCAGCACTGCATAAAGCAGGCACAGAGATCCACGCCTGTAATCCCAGCCAGGAGGGGGTAGCAGTGGACAGGGAGAGGCTGTTGACTGTCCTCCTGACAGAAAATCCCACAAGGGGGCACCCAGGAATAACACCCAACACCCTGACCCCAGATCTCTGGACCTTCCTGTACACATGTGGCAGAAGACAGAGAACAGGTGTAGACCCAGGAAGAATGGGCATGGTTTGGGCCTGGTCTACCATTATAATCACTGACTCAGGCATGGCCATGTGATCTAACCTGGGTTAATGAGATTCTTCTCTATTTTTTATTTAGACAGGGTCTCACTCTATAGCTCTCATTGTCCTGGAACTCACTGTGTAGACCAGGCTAGCCTTGAACTCACAGAGAACCACCTGCTTCTGCCTCCCAAATCTTTGGATGAAAGGCATGTGCCACCACACCTGGCTTCCCCAGGATTTCTGAGGGTGCTTTTAGCAGGGTGTTTAGCTCTGGTTCAGGGAGATGGAGGTCTGGAATCTAGGGGTCAACTTTGTCCTGAGAAGACAGGCCTGTCTGAGAATGAAAACACCAGGGAAGAAATCAAAGCCTGGAGAGTGAGAGAGGAGATTATAATTTAGCACCAGAGGCCTTGATCCTGCTATACCTGAGGTCCATGCACACCACCAAGCTCTCCAGTTATGCTTGTCAATCCCTTTCTGCTCAGGCCAATTTGTGCTCCTGGGAGCTGGCACTGGCAGTTTACATGTGCCTTACCTGTGAGAACATCACCATCTTCTCAGGCTTGGGACATTGGCATCATGTTCCTTTAAGACAAGGGAGTGGAGACAACCTTTGTTCACCCCCTCAACCATGGAAGTAAAAATTCACTTTCCTAAATCCATTATTACCAACCCAGGAGGTCTCAAGTGCCATGTCTCCTGGGATAGACAGTCCATTGCCTTCCTATCATCCTTAAAGTAAGAAAGATTTATTTTTATTTAGTGTGTGCATGCACACTCGTCGTGTGTGTGTGTGTGTGTGTGTGTGTGTGTGTGTGCATGCACAGATATTGCAGGTACCTGCGGAAGCTAAAAGAAGGTGTTGGATCTCCTAGAACTGGAGTTACAGACAGTTGTAAGCCAACACATGGGTGCTGGGACTTGAACCCAGGTAGGTTGGAAGAAAAAAAGTCCTAGACAGGGCTTCTGAGAGAAGAAGTCTCCTGAGTGAGAACCACCCCACTCTTGGGACTGATTTTCTGTGGCAGCCATTTTTCTGACACCGTGACCAAATAACTGAGGAAGTCAGCTTACAGGAAGAAAGGTTTCTTTTGGCTTTGGGCCCTGTTTTTTTTCAGGGTGGTGGGGAAGAATATCATGGTAGAACAGAGCCACTCACTTCCTGGCTGCCCCTGTGTGGGGAGAGCTCCCATGTACTGCAGCCCCCCACTAAAGCCTGGAAAGCTCCACACAAATCGTTAGATTAAACCAGTTCAAGGTTAAAATTGGAGCTCTCAGGATCTCATCCTCAGTGGCCTCTGAAATCAGCCTGCTAAGGACCTGGCATTCAACACACAAGCTTAAGGGACATCCAAGATTCAAATTGCATTCATTCTCTCCTGAGACCCACGGGGACGCTCCTGAGAGCGCTGTCCCCAAGGGGCCCTGTGATCACCTTGCTTTGCCATGAGTATGTCAAAGTCTAGAGATGGGTCCCTGGTGCTCTGGTGTTGCAGGATCAGTCCCCATCAGCTCGTGGCATCTGCTTACCTGAGAGATACTGAGATAAAGATATTTGTTCCCACGATTGAAACAGTGTTGAGTGAAGATGTTGGGGACAATGCTTAATGACTCAGGCCTGTGATCCAGCACTCTGGAGGTAGAGACAGGAAGATCATCTTCAGGGTTATCCTAGGCTATGTAAGGGGCCAGCCTGGGCTACATGAGGGCCTATCTAAAAAGGAAAAAGGGCTGGGGAGATGGCTCACTGGATAAATGTGCCTGCCCCTTGACCAATCGCTGGGGCAAGGACTTGGGGTTATCTAATTGCTAGGCCTGAGGGAGGTAGTGTCTGTACCACCCCAAGGAGGGAGTTGGGGGTGATGTGTCCCAGAATCATTTCCTCAGGCAGCCCCTGAGCCCACAGGTGGGGCCTGGCCTGCCCCACACAGGGCCTGCTGGGCCCGCTCTCCCACAGAGCCTGTGAGGAACAACACACCCAGCCTCTCCATCCCGGGTTTGCATAAAACCCACGTCCATGAAGTAGCAACTGCAATGTTTTGCAGTCACATAGCAAAGATATTTAAAAATATCACCCATATGTGTTTTAAATACAGGCAAATAGCTGGCGCGGCAGCCGGCTTCACACCCGCGTGCCATTCCGAGCTCATTTCTTCTCGCTCCAACTCTCAAAATCACACATTGAAGGCCAGACAAGCCCAGAATGTTTCGAGCTGTGGCACCAGAATCCCTTCCACCCGCAGCCCGCCTTTTCTCTGGGAGGGGGATCAGATAGGACCTGGAAAAAAGCTGAATGTCCTTGGGCTAAGACCTCCGCTCTACACCAAGATTGGTCAGGCACTGCTAAAATCCTAGCACTCAGGAAGCTGAAGCGGGGAGGTCAGGAGTTCAAGCCATCTTCAGCTACATAGTGAGCTTGGAACCAGTCTGAGATACACGAGTCTAAAAACCAACCAACCAAACAAACAAACAAAAAAACCCCGAAGCCTTCAGTCCATCCTTCAAGAAGTCACTTAACAGAACACTGTCCGAGACAGCCCAGAGAGTGCTGGGCACAGAGTGTGCCCAGTCTAACAGCCTGAGATTGATCCGCACAGTGGAAGGAGAGAACTGACCCCTGAGACTTGTCCTCAGATTTTCATGCCTGGACACATACACACACTACATAGAATAAACACCGTTAAATCCCGCCTTGTGTGTGACTTTATGACACGAGCCTCTCACCATTGTATCATTTCCCAAGTTTATACCTTAATACCCAAAATAATGCCCTCTCGCCCCCAGCAGTGTATGGCAGAGATAAACTCCACAAAGCAGTCAGAGTTCTCAGCATCCTCATGCTGACCACTATGACGTCACAATGGGATCTTTCGGACAGTAAACCTGCTCTCCCCCTCAGCACTCGAGGCTAAATCCAGACTGAAGTAAACCTTTCCTGTGATGGCCTCTACCAATCTCTCCTCATATCTCACTGGCTAGGAATGGAGAAGAAAGGAAGGAAAGGAGCGAGACAGAGAAATAATATGCAGTCAAAGTAAAGGACTAACATCTTGCCGGTTAAAGGCACTAGCTCCGAAGCTGGCCCCCTTTCTAGTTTTGGAGAACAGGTATTGGGTGGTTCCCAGAGCCTGACTTAGTCACCTGCCTTGGAGTCCTGGGGAAGCTTGTAGAACTGGAAGGAGGGTCATGGAGGTGAGGACATAGATGGCAAGACCCTTTCCTTCTCCAGGAGTGGGGTGGGGTGCCAGTGAATGCTGAGTTACTTTGCTGAGCACCGGGGGACCCTATTTTTTGTGCACCTGAACTGGGAGCCGAGAGACAACCCTGTGGAGAGACAGCTGGCATCCTGGCCTGACCCTCATGTCCCCAGAAGTCACTGGTGTTCCCGACTCTCCTCTTTCTGGGTTGGGGTCATCCTTCTGTGCTTTTCTTGTCCCTGTCTTTGGGACTTTTGGGGTGGCCACAGAATTGTTACCTAAGAATTCTGAGCATTTCCTCCAATGTGACGAACTAACCCAGGGAAGGGCAGAGGCTCAATGAGTAAGACACTTGTTAGGCAAGAAAGAGGCCCTGAGATCGGATCCCAGGACCCACAGAGAAAGCTGGGCACAGCTGTGTGCACGCCTGTAAAGCTGGCGCTGCCAGGGTGGGAGGGGGGAGGATCACTGCAGCTTCTTGGCTGCTAGCTTAGGTCCAGGTTCAGTCTGAATGTAGTAAACCGGATGTCAGCCATCTTCCTCTGGCCTCCAGCTGTGTATGTGCATGCGCACACAGACACACACACATGCACACATGTTCATACACATGCATGCACACACATGCATACTCAGTACACACATGTATACACACATGCACCCATGGGCACACACACATGTACATACATACACATACATATGCATATATGCATGCATGCACCCACAAAAACACACACATGCACACACAGGCACACAGAGATACATACATGCATACACATGTACACACGTATGTATGCACACAGATGTACACACACTTATTCCCATGGACACACATGTATACACACATGCACACATGGGCACACACAGACACACATACATACACATGCATGCATGCATGCACAAAACCCACACAGGGACACACATGCATGCACACATGTATGTTCATGGACATACACAGACATATGCACACACACATGTACACACTCATGCACATGTGGACACACATACACACATGTACACATATATACACCATGAATACATGTGTGCATGCATGCACATATAAACACACACATACCACAGAGACACACGGCTGGGGAGATACCAGATTAGTGTTCTACTCGACCGTTCATCAGACACATCAATGGTCCTTGCTGTTCCGGGCAGGGCAGAGACTGGCTTCAGCCAACCATAAGGAGTTGTATGTCGATGTTTGTATGAGACAGGGCAGAGTGACCAGGTACCTGCTTGTCCTTAGCTGACCCCTAGGGACAGGGGTGTATCTTTCTGGATGCTGAATAGGGAAGAACCCTTAACTGTCAACCATAGACAAGGGGCAAGAAAGGACACTTGTATTGAGCCACCTTGGCCAGAGCTGTTCCCACAGTGTACCCAGCCCCTGTCAACAGAATCCAAGGAAGCCCCAGCCACATCTTCACTGGCCACCCAGATGTCTCTGCCCTTCTCCTCACTCTCTCTCTCCCTTCCATCTTTGTCTCTTTCCTGTAACAGAGATTTCATCAAAGCTGTCCTAGCTCAGTAGCTCCGATGGTCAGCTTGACAAGAAGAGGGAACCACAACTGAAGCAGAGCCTCCATCTGATTGGCCTGTGGCCGTATCTGTGGAGACTTTGTGGCTTGCTAATTGGTGGAGGAGGGTCCAGTCCTGTGTGGGTAGTGCCCATCCCTACGCAGGTGAGCCTGGGCTGTATGAGAGATACTTGAGTGTGAGCTGGGGAGTGACCCAGTGAGGAACTTTCTGGTGGGTTCTGTTCAGGCTCTTGCCCTGACTTCCTTCGATGACAGACTGTAACCCGTAAACTGAAATAGACTCATTTCTACTCTTCGAAGTGATTTTGGTATTCCAGATTGCACTGCAAGCACATTCTGGGAGACAGATACCCAAGATGCCTTTCTTTGCACCAAGTTTGCCTGCCATGGTGTAAGAGGCCCCAGTTTCTTCAAATCCTTGTTGTGAGAAATGGGGCCTCTAAGGTTCTCAGTGCTGGAGAGCCCACGAAGAGCCACACAGTATTGTGGCTCAGAATAGCTTTGCACAAGACCCCCTGAGACCACAGAGGGTCTCAGTGGGGAATGGGGACAAGGAGAGAGACAGCCAGCTCTGAACTGGCTTGCCTGAACTCATAATCCTCATCCAAAAACTCAGGTTAGTGACGTCTCTGCCCCAGTGTTCCCATCTGGGAAGTGGGTTCAATCCTTGTGGGGTTGTGAAGCTAGTGAGCTAGTTATTACTGAGAGCAGTATCTGGGACCATAATTAATTTGAGTTGTTGCTTAGGGTCATGTGGGTCACTGACCTTCATGCACCGAAGCTCAGGTGGCAGCACCTGCTCTAGGCAGCTGCTCACTTGTGCTGGGAACTGCACACGTTTCTCTCAGTGTAGCATGCAGAGGTTCTCATTGTGCAAATGGGGAAAGTGAGGCTCTAGGAAGTGGGGTGACTTGTTCAAACTCACACCTAAGAAGTGGTCCAGCCAGGACTTGGGGATTTTGGAGCAGAGCTCCTCTATTTTCAGCCCTTTTTATGGTCGGAGAAAATACCTGGACAGAAAGTGAGCGTGGCTTCCATGCGATTCCGAGTCTCTCTTCCAACTGGCCCATTGGGGATTTCCACCCAGTGGAACACAGCTGGGAAGGGCTGGGACTGGGATCCACATTGTCCTTGAACTTGGGTCTGAGGCCAATTGCAGCTCAGGTCCACCACGAGCTTCAACTCTTTGCAGCCCGCATCTTGATGTCACATGCTTTCTCTGAATGCATTTTTTACTTAACCCAGACTTACAGCTGGGCAGATGAGGTCACGGAGGAGACGCCAGCTGTGCCTCTTGTCTGAGTTCTTTGGGTGCTGTTTCATGGGGAAAGGACTAGGAGAGAGGGGAACCCTGAACAAGGCGTAGGGTCCTCTAAACGTTCTTCTAGTGGGCACATGCCAGCTGCAGGACCGCCTAGCATCCTCTAGTCAAGGGGGCCCTGGGTTGGCATACAGTTGGCATATACACAAAGTGTCCACCAGGTGGAGCTTGTGCCCAAGCCAGATGCTGTAAATTCTGGGAGAGTTGCCTGGCTCCACCAAGGTGGGTAGACCCTGGGGTGGGGTAAGGAGATGGGACGGGGTGGGGGTGGAGGAACCACACAAGCCCTGTGTGCTTGCAAGGCTCTGGAACTCGGGTGTATCCCTGAGAAGCCGTTTTTGGCTCCTGTGTTAACTTGTGTGAAGAGTCAGGTGCATATGTGTGAAAATGTGTGCCTGTTGTGCATGTGTGCAGAGAGGCCTGGGCGTGGTGCTGTGGGCAAAGCTAACCATGTGTGGACGGCATCCCTGAGTGTTCGAGTCTCTGTGCTCATGTGTGCGCCTGTAAGTGCAGAGATGATTGGAGAGGGCGTGGGCATGTCGAAGTCCAACTTGAATCTAGTGCTTGAGTTCAGTTGAGTCTTCTTAGGTAGTTTAGAAGCTGGGGAGTAGAAAGGCTGACCTTTTGGGGCACTTTCTGCATAAAAACATTGGACAGGTACCCCGAGTCAGGCAGTGATGGGAGGGGGTTAACCTCTTCCACATTAAGTTCGTTCATCTTTGAAGGTCTCTGGAGTGAAGGAGAGCTTCTAGAACCTTCTTTCAGAGCTTGTTGAGTCTGGGTAAGGGGAGCCGCAGACAAAGGATACAGAAAGGATTGGATTCCTAGCTGGGAAAGGGACGCAGTGCCCCTGGAAAGGAATCAAAGGTGCACCATGTGCAGAGAAAGCAGACATCCCTGGGAGGCTGACAGGCTGTGACTCAGGAACGGACTGGGTCACAGACGGGTTTCCCTCCCACCTTTCGTTCCATTGGTGGTCACAGCCTCGATGGCTTCTTTATCCCATCCCCCCTGCTCTGAGACCAAGGCTAGTGGCTGCGAGTGTGCCTCCTACCCAACTTCCAAATCATGGTCATCCTCATCCTGATGAGCTGTTCCATCTCTCTGGGGCTCAGTTTGTTGACCTGGAAAATGGGCACAGCCGTGTCTGCTATAAGGGTCAAGGCAAATCCTGGTGCCACCCCTGTGTGAAGCTGGCACATGAGCGTGTAATAGTGACAACTGGCAGGGACAGAGCCTAGGCGAGAGTAATTCTCACCTTAGTAAAGCAGTCACATAATTCTCCCTGTTCGTTTGATTCAAGGCTGGTCCCAGTTAAAGGTGACCCCCCCCCCATGCTTCAAGAGAGCGGGCAGAGGGAATGGGGAGAGGGAGGAGCTGGGAAGACAGTGGAGAGGAGGCATGTGTGGTTGGAGGCAGAGAAATTAATAGAGATGAGAAGCTGGGAATGGTGATGCTTGCCTGTCATCAGGGAAGCTGATGCAGGAGGATGACAAGTTTGAAGACAATTTGGGATACAGTGTGAGACTCTCCCCTGTCCCCTCATGAGACTGGAGCAGCCCTGTGTTCCTCATCCCAGGGTTTCTTTGGGGATGGATAGAGATGCCAAAGGGTTTGTGGGTTTCCTCAGAGGACAGGGCAGGTTCATGACTACCCTGCAGGCTGACAAGGGGCAGAGACCTCTCAGGCCAGAGGTTGGCATCTTTGAGGCCAGGGCCATGTGGGTGTCCTGTATTCCTCAGCTGCTGTCTCTGATTTTTATAGATTTACCATTTTTATTTATGTGTATGTGTAGGTACGCACACGTGTGTGCAGTACTCACAGAGTCCAGAAGAGGGCGTCAGAAGCCTAGAGTTGGATTTACAGGTTGTTAGGAGCTGCCCAGAATGGGTACTGGGAACCAAATCCTGGTCCTCTGGACCAGCAGTGAGTGCTCTTATCTGCTGAGCCACCCCTCTAGCCCCTTGGTGTTGGTTTCTGAGATCATCTTCTACAGTGTGGTTTGAATATTCAGTGACTTCAGTATGGATGTGGAGCCAGGAGGTACTTCTGGGACTGAGGTGGCCTCTGTGTACTTAAGAAAGAGCCCATTTTAGTGGCTTTGGAAGCCCAGTGAGCTTCCCTTCACAAATACTCTGGAAGCTGCCAGTGGCTATGTGGTGTTTGGTCCTCAGGGCGCTCGGTGGACACCCAGTCCTGGTTCTGATTACGAAGCCATTTCTGGGCAGAACCCTGGATTCTTATGTCACAATGGCTACCACAACCTTGAAAACCAAAGAGCCTGAGGATAGAGCTCTGGGGTATAGTGCTTGCCTAATGTGTGTAAGGCACTAGGTTAGACCTCCAGCAGCACAGGTGGGATGTAGTGAAGTTGCTCTCTCTGTTCTGGGCTGAATGAAGAGACCAATAGGTTGAGTTTCTTCCTTTAAACTCACTGGTGTGAAGCTGGGCATGGTGTCACATGCCTGTCATCTCAGCAGCAGGAAGGAAGACCAGAATCAGGGCTAGCCTCAGCTACATGGCAAGTTTGAGGCTAGCTTGGGCAACATGAGAACCTGCCTCAAAAATGAATGAATCAGTTAAAGGATAAAAGCAAACCATGGCGTGCTGGTGTCCCCTTGAAGCAGGTCCTCGTGTGTGGTGTGAAGTAGAAGTCTAATTGAGTAGGGTGTGTCTTGTCCCATTCCCCGCCCCCCATTCCCCCACTATGCAGTTACCCAGTTGGCCCAAAATCCTCTGAAGTCCAAATCTGTCTTTTCCTTTCTGGTTTCTGGGACTGGCTTTTCCCATCTATTTGAGTGTGTCATCTCCGTGTGAGCGAATCCTTCCTGGCTTCTCATCTGTTCCTTGTTCTTCCTCCTCTTCCTCTTTGTCATCCTGGCGTGGTGACAGTCTTCCTATCTGATGGGAAAGTTCACCCAGCCCAGCAGCCTTCAGGTAAGTCTCAGCTGCTCTTAACCTTTGTGACTTCATGATCATTCAAAATGGCAGGCTTCAGGAGTAGACCTAGCTGCTGTTTCAATGGGAACAGCCTGAATTTATGGACACAGTTGAGAAGAAGAAAGACCTTCATCCTGGACGGTGTCCTGGCTGTGACCACAGCAGCTCCCTGCTCTGCTCTCTCATAGGCTTGGGCCAGCAGGCTGTGACATGGGTACTGGGCAGGGTCCCCAGGGAATGCAGACTTGCCAACTCCAACCACATGGAGACTCCTCATGACCAAACTAATTTATGCTCATACAAAAGTAATTAAGAAGGCCAGCAAGATGGCCCTGGCTGCCAAGCCTGGTGACCTGAGATCCATCCCTGGGAGCCACCTGGTGGAAAGGGAGAACTCAGTCCTGCAACTTGTCTTTAAAAAAATAAAATAAAAAATTTATTTTTATTTTGCCTGTATGTATGTCTGTGTGGGGATGTCAGATCTCCTGGAACTGAAGTAACAGGTGTGAGCTGCCATGTGGGTGCTGAGAATCAAACCCAGGTCCTCTGGAAGAGCAGCTGGTGCTCTTAATCACTGAGCCATCTCTCTAGCCCTGCAAACTGTCTTCTGACCTCCACATGTGTGCTGGGTCATGTGCCCACCCCTCCCCAAATAAATACGTTGGTAGCAAGTTTTTTTCAAAATTTTAAGTGATTAAGGACCGGGGAATGTGGCTCAGTAGCACATTACTGGCCTATCATGTGGGAAGCCCTGGGCAGGTTGATTAGCTCCATGTGCCAGTGAGAGATTTTGTTTCCAAAAATATGGTGGGTGGTGTCTGAGGTTGACCTCTATTCTCTATATGGTCTTACACATAAGCATGCGCCCTTGTGTGTGCACATGCACACATATTCGATTAAACAAACTGAAGATGAGGTGGAATTTAAGAAGTCACCAAATTCATTTGTTTGTGGCTTTTTTTGTCTTTTCCTTCGCGTCCCTCTGGGAATGTCCACAATCCTGCTCCAAACCCGCAGACGTTTAGCTGATCAATGATATTTCACAGACATCTAAACATGGCCCTTGCCTTCTTCAATGATGAAACAATACTCTTTTGTCCACTCAGCCAGAGTGTTTCTTTGGGTGGGTGTGGGAAGACCAGTTACCCACCCACTTGGACTTTGCTGTCTGTTACTGGTGGTGAAGAGTTCTGAAAACAGAGGCTAGAAAATTCTAGATCTGGGCAGGGTCTTTTATGTCAGTGGCTCATTGTTTTATGACTGCTATGGCTAAACTCGTCATGGCTAATGAACAAATTACACTTCCTCACAGCTAAGTGTGTATGATCCGAGCTTTCAGGGATTCCCTGTGGGCCTCGGAAAGGGTCCCCTCGCACCTAAGGCATGTGGGTAGGGCAATGTTGAGGTCTTGGGTAAGAGAGGAAGCCACAAACCCCAGGCCTGAACGGGAGGCCTAAGGAGCAGGGCTTGGAGCCTAGAGAGACAAGAGCTCTTCAAACTTGAGGGGAACAGAGAGGGACACTGGGAACCAATAGCCCCAACTTCCTCTCTTTCCACCCTTTGATCTCCAAACAGGCATCCCATTGGTCAATCCAAATGTGAGTCAGACAGCAAGGGCGCCTGGGAGATGTAGTCCACTGAGGTCAGCAGGTGCAGAGCGAATGGGGGAGGGGAACTTAAAGGGAAAACTTAACACAGAGATAATGCTATTGTTTATTTAAGTAGTGTTAGCCTGGGAGGCGAATTGGGCCCAGAGAGCCTGTCCCACTAGTAGGGTTCCCCAGCAGTTCTGATGGGTCATGGGGAATTAGCACCTGGCTGAGGCACGGATCCTGGCTTTGTGGCCCGTTCTTCCCTCCCATCAATTTCAGATCACTGTGAACAAGCTTGGAATCTCTCCTCACTCTGCCTTCTTCACTTATGTGGCCTGAAACCTGCCACTTCTCAGGACCTTAAGCGTCCCACCTGCAGTGGGACCCTGCACCCATTCCCGCCTGTCCCCTGGGACACCAAGATCTGGTGGCCTCTGCACGTTCTCAGTGCTTCACGCACAAACTTGTCACGACATGGGAGCATTATTGCACTGGCACCCACGAGGAAAAGAAGCCACAAAGGCAAACTGGGTTGCCCAGGTCTCTAAGCTTCAAGCCGCAGGGCCAGACTCAACACCCAGTCTAGCCACTCTGCCTTGCGAGCGACTGACATTTATCTGTGGTTTATTTGTGGAACGCTGGCAACCACTAGGCGCTTTATAAGGTGGTGGCTGCCAGCATGGGGCAGAAGGAATTGCTGGCTTGGTCTTTGCAGCCAGTCCAGGCAGAGGCTGGGAGGTGGACTTGACCGTGCCCTAGCCTCCCGGAGCCTCTTCTATGCAGGCGGCTGCCAGGCTGTGTCCCCTCTCCCGGGCTCTCCCAGGGTGTTCACACTTCCAGATTAATTCCAAGGCTTGCTTCACTCCTTGCCTGGCAGCTGCGGTGGGCGACGCCGGCCTCTCAAAGGGCATTTTCCTTTTGTTTCAGCTTTGATGCCGAGATCTCTCGAATATCATTATGTGTGGGGCTGAAGACCTGCCAGCGGCTTCCCGGGGATTCTCGAACAGTTTATGAATTTCTCGAAGGATGCTGGCTGCTTCTGCTTTCTGGATGGGCTGCCCCAGAAGGGCGTCTGTGTTCTTGTTGTAATTTTCTAGCATTGATCCGGGGAGTGGGTGGGGCTGGGGGTCCAGAACTAACCAGGGACCGACCTGCTTAAGTTTCTCTCCATTAATAAAGATGTGAAAAGCATTTTTTTTTCACAACAAAATTTAAAATTGTATGCCTTAGTTCCAAGGACACTTGTCTGCTGTGAAAGTCTAATTTCCTGGTTTTCGTGGACCACCAATAATAATAATATCACTTCCTAGAGCTAACTCCATTTAGGAGGTAAACACTTAACTGCTTAATTCATTATTGTTGAGTGGGAGACAGCTTCAGATGTGGCTGGAACAGGATCCCCCATATCTAATAAGGCTCAGGCTGGCGTTGTGCTCGGAACGTGGCTGCGAGAGAGACGGCTGAAATTTATTTTGTGAATAAAGCAATAAGCCGCTAAACAAAGCTAATATGTTTCAGCCGAGACGGAAAGACAGGATCATTCAGTATTTATGTAGCAGCCTGTTCCTCAGCGGGACTGCAGGTTGCCGCCATTAAAATGGTCGGAATTCTTCAGAGACTCGGCTGTATTAAGTCATTTAAAAATATCACAGACTTAAAACAATCTGAATTATTGGATTTTCTTGCTGCTCCTGGGTAAGCATGTTTGCTGTGGCAATTTCCTGCTTGGTCAAAGGTGCAGCCTGACTCCGGGAGGGCGGAAGGAAAGTTGTGAGTAGCTCTTTATGTGGTGCCCAACGGCTGAAACGAAACCCAATCTTGATCTTGTGTCTATAGTTCTGAATTTTAATTTTGATGTAATTTCAGATTCCCTGAAATGTCTGGAAGAAATGCACACTATACCTGTTGAGAGACAGAATCTTTAAATGTTAGCAGTGTGTACAGTTCAGGTTTCAGGTTCTGGATAGAGAGGAATAGGTAAGTTTTGTCTTCATTTGTGTAGGATTTGAGTTAGCCACAAACATAGCTTCTCTCTTTTCCCCCCTCCTAGTCACTTCTATGTGTTTTCTAAAAAACAAACAAACAAACAAACAAAAAAGAAAACAAAACAAAAAACAAAACTATTTTGTTACTCAGGATCCAAAGCAAGGATCCAAATCAGAGAGCTGCTGGTAATATGTATCTTTTTTTGTTTGTTTTGTTTTTTGTTTGTTTGTTTTTTGAGACAAGGTTTCTCTGTGTAGCCCTGGCTGCTCTGGAACTCACTCTGTAGGCCAGGCTGGCCTCGAACTCAGAAATCCGCCTGCCTCTGCCTCCCGAGTGCTGGGATTAAAGGCGTGAGCCACCACTGCCCGGCCGGTAATATGTATCTTATCTGTTGACTTTGGTCCAAATTTGTGTTGAGTCCAGTTGATGGCCTTTGGAGACAAAGAAAACCCTTAGTTGTCCCCTGTTGTCACTTTGTCAAATTGCATTGGCTTCCTACAGCTTGGAATATGTGCTTGGTCCTCCTGTTTTGAGTAACACTGATATATATGTATTAAAGAGAGCAACCTGTTTATTTTGGAGAGCCCCCTCCCCCCCACTGCCCCTCCACTTGGGATTGTATTTCTTCACAATTACATTTAGACTCCGAACTCTGGGCAGGAATACCAGACAGGCACCCAAGAGGCACACCATAGCAGTGTGTCCCACAGAGGCAGTCAGACATATGTTAAAATACTCTTTCACTCGAAGTTCTGCTTGTTAAACGTGTTTTGAAAAGGTCTCACAAATCACTAGGTTTTTTTCATTTGTTTGTTTGATTTGTTTTTTCGAGACAGGGTTTCTCTGTGTAGCCCTGGCTGTCCTGGAACTCACTCTGTAGACCAGGCTGGCCTGGAACTCAGAAATCCGCCTGCCTCTGCCACCCGAGTGCTGGGATTAAAGGCGTCGCCACCACTGCCCAGCCGGTTTTTTTTTTTTTTTTTTTTTAATTCTTTATTACAGGTTTTAAAAGAACAGACTCAAGGACATGGAGCTGCAAGTTGTACAGACAGTCAAGAAGAAAATGTAGCCACTTTAAAAAAAAATCGCAACACCTTAGTTATGAAATCTGCCTAAATTCATTTTGCGGAATGAGAGCCATAATTTGAAGGCAGAGTTATGGAGAGAGAGGAACTAAACCACATGTCACGTGCAGTTTAATCTGGCAGGGAAATGGGCCACTCAGAATTGCTAACACGGCCTGATTCGTTTCCTCTCTGGAAAAGCTTTACTTTTGGTCTAAGGAGTCTTTTCAGCTCCCGCGCTGATGTATTTGCGCAGATGTCACAGGGGGAAAAAAAAGGCATGAAGACGGCAGGAGGAATACTGTATCCCACTTTAAATCACCCTGCCGTTTTTAAACGGCTCGTCGGACGGCTTGGAGTGAGCACACCTTCTCCTGAAGCATTTAAGAAACAGTTATTTACATTACATTAAAACTTTAATTGCCTTGAAGCACGTGCTCAGAGGCGCGAATATTGGAAAATCATCAAAAATATCCATCATGATTCCCCCTCCTTTACAACGCTTCTAAACTTCATCTTTTTTATAGCCCACTCTATTGATCTATTGTCCCAGACCAAGAGTGATGCCAGAAGTCCAAGCTCAGCCATAAAAAGAGAATATAATTTCGGTTGGCTGTCCATAAAAGCTAGTCTTTTGACAGAGATGAGGGTGGACTAGGCCTATTCTTTTAGAAGGGAATTAGTGGGGATGATGTACATGGTGGGGGAAGGCAAAGAGGGTAACTCCAGGGTCCAGAGGTTTTTTTTAGGGGGTTGGTGTACCGAGGCATGATGGGTTTCTGAGTTCCTACTTTAGGATACCAAGTTGGGAGGGCTCAGACAGAAAAGAAGAGGAAAATGTGAAATACGACCCCTTTTGGTCCAGGGTCTGAGGAACTGCGAAGGTCAGGACCTCCGCTCCGTGGGTTAAAGATCAAGGAGATTGCAGGATCAAAGGGCTAGGGGTTCCTAGGTGGGTTGGCCATGGTAATGATGACATGACACCCCCACACTCCCCCCATAGTGATGTTAGAGATTCGGAGCCGCCACGGCAGGCCTGGAGAACCTCAGCTGATCCAAGCAGCTGTTTGGGAGAAGGCAAAGGTTCCTCTTAGAACATCCTGCAGTACTTGCGTTGTAAAGTTGTGGGGTGCGTTACGCCCACTAAATAAGAACGAGCAAAGCCCTACTGTAAAGACTCAAAGCACAGACACACAGGGTCCTTGGTCCCCAACAGGACTTCCTCCGGGGCTATAAACAGCACGGTGCTGGGCGCCCGGAGACTTTCCCACGGCTCCGGGGCGCCCCCTCGCGGCGGTCACTCGCAGCGCAGGGAGCGTGTGGCGCGCGGGGGAACCTCGGCCGGAGGGTCGCGCGTGTGCTCCGTGCTCCCCTAGCGCGAGGCCACGCGGAGAGCGGCCGCCCGCACTGCAGAGCGCTCACTTTGTTCTTTACGGTCCCCGTCGCCCGCGGCCCCTCCGCGCTCCCGCCGCCCCCTGCGCATCGATCCGCGCGCGCGGCGCTGTCGATAAGTTTGCAAGGAGCCAAAGTCAAGTGCGTGCGCGCAGAGCCGGGCCGCGCTCCCGGGGTCCAGCCCGGGTGTTGGCGGCAGCCGCATCCCCGGCCGCGCGCCCGCCCCCAAGATGGCGGCCGAGGGGGGACCGCGGGGGGCCCGGGGGCCGAGGCCGGCCAGGGCTGCACGGGCTACCAGGGGGCCGCGCGCAAGACGGCGCCTGGACTTGCGGCGGCTGCAGGTGAGCGGACCAGGCCGCCTTTGTTCGCTGCCGTCTCGAGCGGCCTCTGGGACGCGGGAGCCGCCAAGGCGGGAGGAGCGCGGGGAGCGGGAGGAGCGCGGGGAGCACGGAGAGCGCGCGGGCAACGCGGGGAGCGGGACGCGGCTGCGCAGCCATCCAGCCGCCGCCGCCTCCTCCACCGGCTGCTGCAGCCAGGACGCTCGGTGCTCCTCCCGGGCCGATCCCTGCGGGTTAGTCTCTGCGTCTTGTTTCGCCCTCTCTCGGTTTGCTACCCCCTCCGCCTGCTTTCTGCCTCCCTCCTTCCCACCTCTGGCTTGTCGTGTCTCCCCCCCCAACCCCCCATCCGCGTCTTGCTTTTTCTTCCCTTGCTTCCCCTCCTCCTGCTTGCTTCCCATCATCTTGATATTCCCCTCCTCTGTCTGCTCCTCCCTCCCGGCCCCTTCCCCTCCATCCCAGTCCCGCGGCCCGGAGCCCCAGGCCCGAGCGCGCGCAACTTTGCGCACCTGCCGCGGGGCGGAGCAGGTGCGCGGCTGCCAGCCCCTGGGAACTTTTGCACCCGCGCCCCGGGCTGCGGGTTCTACCTCGCCTGCTCTCGCACCCTGCTCTCTCTCTGTCCAGGGTTCCCTTGGTTCCTCTCGCTCCCCTCTCCTTCTCCGGGGCGACACTCTTTGCAGCCCCAGCACTTTTTCGATGTTCCCGGTGCGCAGGCTCTAGGTGCCTCCAGGTTGGGATGTTTGCTGCCGTCTTTCTGAGGCTCTGGGCTGGGAGGGGGCGGTGTCACAGTACCCCAATTGGAGACACACTCGGGTGCTCATGACGCCCGCAGAGGCTCCCCACACCCTGCAGTCGAGCAGAGTCGCGGCAGGTGCGGCGATGGCCAGGGGCGGGGAAGCCTTGTGGACAACTGTACTCTGAGAGCATTCGGTCTGGCCAGTGACATTCTCAGAATTCGTGACAGCACGTCTGGAGATAATAAATAAATAAATAAAGGGACCCACTTTCCCTTTTTAATCTGTCCGCAGATCTCGTTAAGTTGCTTCTGATAAGTGGCTCCAGTCCCCCTCTTCTCTGTCCCCGCTCCTCGCTCCCCTCCTCCCTCAAAGCCATCGAGCCGGAGAGAAAATCGGGGCACTCAGGCATGCAGTTAATAACTGCAAGAGCTGTGCAATTCCTGGTCCGCGCCCGAGTTGAGGTTACAGTTTGGTGGCCGGCTAAGATAGGCAGGGCTCTGAGCTATGCTAGCCGGTTTAAAGAATGCTAAAGTGGCTTTGGAGGTGGGGAGCCGGGGCGGGGGTGTGTGTGGGGGGGTACAGAGAGTTGGGTAGCCACATCGGCTTGGCACGAAGGCCAGTGGTAATCGTATTCCCTGATAATGTTTGTAAATGAGATCCGGGCAGGCTGGGGGACAGCGTCTTTATTTATGATTGATGTTCTGTAACATAAGGAATGACAGGAACGCGGCAGACTAGAGGGGAGCAAGCAGCTGGGCTGGCGGAAGCTCTTACCCGGGTGCTATTGTTATTCTGGAGAGAATTGCCACGGTGAGCTTTACAGCGGCCGGTATGTGCCCAGAGTCGGCCCGGAATGCCAGTTAACACATTCTCATTAGATAACTCGTTTTCTATCCAAGAGCTTGGGCTGCAGGCTTGGTGGAGAGAGAGAGAGAGAGAGAGAGAGAGAGAGAGAGAGAGAGAGAGACACTAGCCTGGGGCTGAGGCCTGGGTGCGGCTCCCCGCGTTGGTTTCAGAGCTGATTGTGGTGGTTCTTGATGCTCCCTGTTCCCAGTCTTGGTGGGGAGGCTTTTGTGGAGCCGTGGAAGGTCACCCCAGTCTTGGTTCCAGCTGACTCCCCATGGTCTGCAAGCCTTTTGTTAGAGTCTCAGGACACAGTGAGATGAAGGAGATTTGAGCTGGAAGGTGGTGAGTCGGGGTGATGGACAGGCCTGTCCAGGTGGTAGGAAACACCAGGACCTCTCCCCCAACAGGGAGTATATAAAGGTGTGTGTGTGTGTGTGTGTGTGTGAACTCATTAAGACAATGGCTGTGTGTCTGGTACAAATAGGCTCCCGGGGAGGGGGGGCTCATCTGAATCCGTACAAAGAGGAGAGGCTGTCCCCCAGGGAGTTTGAAAAGGCGTCATAGTTGTAGGACTCCGAGGAATGAGTGGGGAAGCTGCAGCATGCATCCTGCCAGGTCCAGGCTGGTGCAGCTACCCACTCTCTGCTCCCGCCTCAGACTCTCCTGTGGTCCCTTGCACAGTGCGCAAAGCCCAGGGTCTTCTGGACATCCATCTCTCAGCTCTTTGCTAGGGACCCTTTCTGGTACTTCCTCTTAGTGACTCCTCCTCCACGCTCGCTTGGTGTGTCTTCATTTCTCCTACTTCCTAGAGGAAACTTCTGCCTATTGTCACGTACAGGTAGGAACTGTGGGTCTCTGCAGGCCCAGAGCTGGGGACTCCCTCACCCAGGGCCCAGGAGATCTGTGGGACTTGTATCCTTGGTGGTTCAGTTGGATGGTTTCTTGCAGCTTCATTTCTGAGTCTTAAAGTGACCCAGCCAGTAAAAGTGGCCCCATGTCCCCAGGCTGGACCACAGTCTTGCCCCATTCGGGACAAGAAAGGTGACCTTGTACCAGCTGGGCTCTCAGTTCTCTGGGAGTATATATTTTAATCATGGAAGCTGTCCAGTTAGTATTTTTCTTTTCTTTTCCTAGCACATTCTTTGAGTACTGGCAGTATATTCTTTGACTGAATGGAAGTCAGTCGACAACCCTGGGATTGGGGGGCTCAAGGAATGACTCCAAAGGTCATGGGACCTGGGTACCCCACCCTGGCACCCCTCAATCATCTCCCCCACTTTTCTTCTCCTCCCCACTCCCCCTGCTTGTAGCAGCTCAGGAATGAGAAGAAATAAAATCCCGTTCCGAGTTAATGCCGGTATATTTCATTTGGCTATAGGATGGTTTTATGGTGAACATCACTAATTCGGGCGTATTTTATGGCTTTTCTGTGTGTTATCGTTGTAACTGGATTCATGGGTTTGTGGGTTTTCTTTTCTGCTTTCGTTTACTCCCACCCCTCCCCCCCTTTTAAAAAGATGTTCCTGGCCCCCACACCGTCTTTCCTTTGCTCCATCTAAAGAGAGTTATTTAAGTTAAGCTTTTGGGGGCACCCAGTTTGAGTGAGGGAATGGGGGTCCTCCTGCCCAGCTGTGTTTGTGGGAGAGGGAAAGGGTGGGGCTGCTGGCCCCTCAGAGTAGACTCGGGTAGAAAACTGTCCATTCCACGATGAGGAATCGGCATGACCCTCAGGATGAGCTGCCGAAGGTGGGCTTGATAAAGGTGTCTTACAGAAACTTCTGGAGTGGCTGGAAGCCAGGTAGTGCTTTGAGAAAGACTGTTCCTTGCTCAAAGTTCAGAAAAGAGTGTGGATGTAATTAAAATAGTCTAACCTTGTGATGTTCTGAGGCAGGTACGTTTTACATATCAGCTGCAGAGTGCTTAGGCATCCATTAGAACCCTTGACAGCTTGACTCACCTAAATGTGCTAACATTTAACAATGTGTCAAAATCCCCCTTTCTACCGTGACAGCCGTAAATAAGCTATCAGCTTTGTTGGTGATTCCTAACTTTGGAAACTTCCCGACAGCCTAGAATCTCTGTCTGTCGGAATGAGGAGGCAGCAGAAAGGGCTTGGTGTGCCATGCCAGGCCAGCATGTGGGGGATTAGAGGAGGGGGGAAGAAGGGGCAGGTGGAGGAGGTATGTGGCATCAGAGGAACCTTCCAGAAACATCTCAAGGTTAAACCCAAACCCAGGATGCTTTCAGTAAGTCCAGCCAACTGGTTAGCCATGCCATCTGCCTTCCTGGTTTCTGATACCTCACAACAGGAGCCCTTCTATCAGCAAGACTGGAAGCAGATGTTGAACCCAGCCATCGTTTCTGAGCATCCCTCCCCTCTGTCCTGGTTTCTCACCTGGTCAGAAATTGCTTCTCAGAGATGGGCTCCCTGTTGGAGTGCTGGGCATGAGCAAAATTAGTCCACCCTGTACCCCTCAGCGCGCTCTCTCTCTCTCTCTCTCTGTGTGTGTGTGTGTGTGTGTGTGTGTGTGTGTGTGTGTGATCTTGGGATTTCATTTTAGGAGATGGAGACTGTTTGAGGAGCCAGCCGAGCACTTTGGTATCCGGGTGGCCTGCACAAAGCTGGTCTCATGGATGTGGGGTGGGGTGGGGTGGGGCCTGCACATGCACACAAATAAAATAATTGGCTCCCATCAATTCCATCTTCCTTTCTTTTAACTTGCCCATCAAAAGAGGATTCCATCTTCGAACTTGACATTCCGCGAGGTAACCTTTCTTCCGGCAGATGGTGTCTTATATGTAAGCACCTTAGCTGGTCTAAATTTGGGCCTGGTTGATGGCAGTCGGGGGCTGCCCAGAAACTGTAGGTTGGTGTGCCTTTTCTGCAGGGGGGGATCAACTGCCCGCTAGTTCCTGGGTACCTGGTGCTGAGACAGGGCCTGACACAGGTCAGGCTCAGGTGGGGCATGAGGCAGTGAGGTGGCTTGCCGACCTACGGTTTCTACCTGTTTGGGTTGGTTGGTTGGTTGGTTGGTTGGTTATTTATTTATTTATTTATTTATTTATTTATTTATTTAGAGACAGAGCTGACTAGCCCAGGCTTACCTCAAACTCTGGCTCCTGCCAAGTGCTAGGACCACAGGCAAACCTGTATCAATCTGCTTCAAACCTGTATCAATCTGCTTTTGATCCTGGCCTTGGAACCTGTGTCTTTTGGGGGTGCTGGGGGTGTAGGTTAGCCAGTACCCCAGATCTCCCAGATGATTGAACTTCTGTGTGGAGAGGCTGAGATAGAGACAGAGGGTGTGGACTCACTCTGGACCAGTTCTGAGGGCTTACTCCTGCCTTGAGCCCTGCTATGGCTGGTGTTGGTGGTGATGGTGGGGCTGTTGACCATTTTAAGCAGTTATGTTTTGGGATAAGAAATTCTCATGATGGAGTTCACTGTCCGCCTGACTTTCTGGCAGTGTTTTGTAAATCGTGAATGATTTTTTTTTTCTTTTTGATGTTGCATACATTATACTTTGAATGCCTTCGTTCCAGCGAATACCATGTGACCCCCCCATGCCATCTCTCACTCTGCCCCTCCAGCACGCAGAGCCCACCCCCAGCCTACCCCATGCATTTCCTTGCCTGGAATGTCTTCCCGACCTTCCATGGCCTCCATTGCTCCCAGTCTCAATAATAACCATGGCTTCCCCTGAAACAGCCGAGTAAGTCTCAACCGATTCCCTGTTTTATTTTATTTGTGCCTTTTGTGTATGCGCCTGTGTGTGTGCGCGCATGTGGACGTATGTGGTGGCTAGTGGTTGACATCAGGTGTCTTCCTCATCTGATTTTTTAGGCAGGATGTCCATAGTTCTTTCTGATTGTCAATGGGCACAGCCTAGAGTCCGTGTGTGTGTGTGTGTGTGTGTGTGTGTGTGTGTGTGTGTGTTCCTGGCTCACCTGGGACTTGCTTTGTAGACCAGGCTGGCTTTGAACTCAGAGTTCCACCTGCCTCTGCCTCCTGAGTGCTCCGAGTGCTGGGACTAAAATCGTGTAATGCCCCCTCTCATTCCCCCACCCCGTGTGTGTTTTACTGTGCAAAGGTCTACCCAAGGTTTCTGGGTACCTTGCATTTCCCCAATGATTGGCCTCAGAACTTGCTGGGTGTGGTGGCTGTACACATCCTAAATACCAGTAGTTTGCCTCTAAATGTGACCACCGTCTTTCACAAAAGGCTCAGGATAATCACGTATTTTGAGGTCCCTGGTGTACCTGTCTGGAGCCATAGCCAATGAAAATTGAATGGGCGTGGCTGTACATAGCCAATACGAACAAAGATGTGTGGCTAGCCATTTCTCACAGGCCAAGAAAACTTTATTCACATGAGCAGGTAGTGATGACCATGGGTTGGCCATATAGGTGATTGAGCAATCCCTGGCTTTCCCCTTTTCAAGTATGAATGCGTCTCCTCTCCTTTAAGATGGAAGCCCGACTGTCCAGGATGGCGACAAGTTTCCAGCCTGGCTTGGAGTCTTGTCCTCATCTCACCTGTCCGCTGTGTGACCTTGGGCGGTGACTTAGCCTCTCTGTGCCTTTCTCTCTCTTTCAGTGGGACTGTTAGTATTCTCCTACTACTCGGAGTACGGCGGTGTTCAGCAGAGCGTGGGGCGTGTGATCATGCTTTGTAAGTGCCTCGTTCCTTCTTAGGTATTTTTAGAGGGTGTGGGAGCAGCAGCCAGAACCTGCTGGCCCTGGCAGGCTGTCTTAAGGCTTTTTGGGTGTTGCAGTATGCTTTCTCAGTCTCATGCAGACCAACTGCAGAGGCAACAGAGGTTGCAGCATGGAGCCCTGTCTGACCCACAGACGCATCTGCCTGTCTGTCTGTCTGTCCGTGTGGAAGAGTAAGAATGGGAACTCTTTCTGGTGAAAGCGGTTGGCATTTAGAACACAGGGGAGTTTAACTAGGAGATGCGGCAGCTTCCGTTTTCCATAGATGAGGGGCTTTGAGTGTTGGATGGGAACCACTAGGAAGGAATGAGATCTGGAAAGGGTTTTCCAAGCTGAAGGAACAGCCAGCACGAAGCTCAAAGGATTGGGGGTCCACGGAGGGTCAGGACAGCTGAGGGGGGTCAAGGTCACTGGCTATCAAGGTTATCATATCCAGGTTGCTTAGCTGCCTTACCTTGCATCTGAAAAAGCCTCTTCTAGGAGTGCGGTGGCTCCTGAGGGTCCTGCTGTGAGAGATGGTTGTGGTACAGAGTCCAGTGGTCCCAAGGCTGCCTGCTCAGACCCCTTCCCACCCCCACCTTATCTCTGCCATCCTCTAGACAAACCAAACTGCAGTTCCCGGATATACATTCACCATTAAAAAGAGAGACAGGATAAAAATCAATCCCCAGGCGCTCTGGTCTGAGTTGGTTGTCTGCCCAGGGTGCTTGGAGCCCAGCAGTGCTTAAGACTGTGCGAGCCGCCGCTGTCAGTCAAACAGGACCAAGGGTTCCCTTGGAGCCGCTCTGCTGAACTGGCCAGTCCAGCCAGCTGCTTAGATGTGGGTGCCGTGGCTGGGGACACTGCAGAGCTCACCTGGGCCTCTTTGGTGAGGCAGATATCCCTGAAGGAACTGTCACCCAGCAGCTTGTCAGTTGGTACCCATTGACCCTCATGGGCGCCTGTGGGACCTGTGGGATGTGTTGGGCTCAAGTCCTCTGTCTGCTCTTTACCGGCAGAGTGGCCCAGGTTGAGTCACTTAACCTCTCTGAGCCTTGGCTCCTTATATATAAAGTTCAGATAACAGTGGGCTCCCTCAGGCTGAGGTAATACAACCAAGAGCTGGGAGCTCAGCACACTGAAGCACTAGAGAAAGCTGAAATTTACAACTGCTATTGTTTTACTCCATAGACGTGAACTTACCACTCATGGGGACACTAATAAGGATAATTAATAATTATATAAACAATAACAACATAATTAAGATAACTTGTAAACTGTGTGGTAGAGGATACAGGTATTACGTCAGTGTTAGCAGGAAGACCGGATACCAGGGAGCTGTGAGGTGACGGCAAGAAGCGGACACACACATCTGGACCCTCATCTGGTCACCAGACATTGGGAATGTGACCAAGGAGTCATCTGTACCTGGGTTCCTGGAAACAATGACTCTTCAAGTGGGGATCCAAAGGCCACGGGCAGTGACCACCTGCTAAAGTGGGAACAGGGTGTGCAAAGGCCCCAGTGGACACACAAACACACACACACACACACCCCACACATAAATAACACAGAACTAGAGGACAGTTTTACTAACTGTCCAACACCGGAAAAACCTTGAGAACTTTATTTTTTAACCAGTTAACTCGCTTCTCCAGCTCCCCCTTTTACTCTTGTGACCGTGCTTGGCTCTGCCAGGGTTCCAATCCCAGCTCTGCACTCATTACCTATGTGTCCTTGGGTGACTGCTTTCTCTTGTGAGGCAAGTGGGCATGTTGGTAGCTCGCTGGTCAGGGCTGCAGGTCTTGTAGGACTCTAGCTTTAGGAAAGGTGACAGAACCTAACACTCTCCCTGGAATGGCAGACCTCAGCCTCCAAGGTGAGCTGCAGGGCAGCTGGGACAGGCCCAGTGCATTTTCTTTGCAGTGTACTCCATCTTCAGGTGTGCTTCCTGGAGGCAGCAGATAAGAAAGTGAGGTCACCTGCCTAGGGTTCCCACTCTCTTGTAAGGTGTCCATCAGTCTTGAGGGAGCCATCACTGTCCGTGTGCCCTGTGGTCTGCCCTTGCTTGGTCCACAAGTCCCATGTAGTTCAGTTTTCCTTCTTTACATCACCCAGAATCTTTCCCTCATGAATCCTGCTTTCCCCCCCACCTGACATCTTCACTGGTTTTTGGGAGCACCCAACCCGTTTCAACCCCAGGACCTTTGCACTTACTGTTTGACCTGTCCCTTCCAGAGCTCGCTCCTTTGACTTGCTGACCCCTGTTTTGTTTTGTTTTGCAGCCCCCATTTTGAGAGATTCTCATCATCTTTTCTGTAATACTTCCACTCTGTTCTCACTGATTTGATTATTCCTTCATTTGTTCATTCATTCATTCATTCATTCTTCCTTCTCTGTTCTTCCCTCAGGGAGGCATGTTGGAGCACTTGAGCTAATGGAAACCGTTCGGCCTCAGGCCACTGGTGCGCCTAGTTTATCTTTAGCTCTGTGCATCTTGCTTTAGCAACTGGTGACCCCAATTCGAGCCTGGGCGGTGGCCCCCTTCTAATTAATGTGTCTATGAATTAATTTCTGGTGGCTGTGGGCCACCTGTGATGGTTTGCCAGCCTCAGTCAGAACTCAGTGCTTAGTCACAGCTGCCATGGGGAGCAGACATAGCCAGGTAGCATTTTCCAGTAGATACCATGCTTGTCAACTCAGGGGTATCAGAGAGTTGATGAGGGTTCGGAGACAGAGACCCCAGTCTAAAGCTGAGTCCAGTCTGGAGTGTATCTGGTATGAGCTGCCCTTGAACCTGGGTAGGGCGACCTGGGGCAAGCTCTCTGCCTCAGTTTCCTTATCTGTAGGATGGGTATTAGATCCAGCCCCCTTCTCCTGGGCTGTGAGATGAAGCACAGAGGTCCTTGACCACAGCCTGGAGCCAGCTCGTTCCTTTAGCAACCATACCAGTCCATGGCATGTCTTGCTCTGTCTCTCTCACCTCAGAAGTGCCAAGCCTCTAGGTGGAGGTGGCTGTTCAGATGAGAGAAGGCACTAAGTTCTGGGGAGGCACAGGTGTGCTCCATGGCTTCCTCTAATCCACTGTGACCAGGCTTTTCCTGCTTGGCCCACCGAGAGCCAGCAGCCAGGAGATGAAGCTTCCTGGGTTTTGGGAGGTCAGAGTTCACCCTTGGCATCCCCATGCAGCTTGGTGGCTCTTGTGTCTCTATCTAAGCCCTTGGCTCACATTGCTCTGTGAATCAGAAGCTCCTGTTGGTTCCCATTTTATTGCCCAGTCCAAGGCCATAGCTTCCACAGGTATGTTGTCAGGGCTGCAGCCCAGGGCCTGCTGGCCACTGTGACCCTTTGATCCACTACAGCCAGCAGTGCCAGGGCTGAGCCCAGCCACCCATCCCTGCTCAGGGCCTCTTTGCCTTTTCCTTCCCTTCCCCCCCCCCCCCCCCCCCTTCCTTCTTTTTAAAATAGGGTCTCATATAGCCCAGACTGTCTCCAAACTTGCTGTGTAGCCAAGGATGACCTTTAACTCCCGATCTTCCTGTATCTTCCTCCCTGGTGAGGGAGGCTGTGCCCACCACCCCTGGTTTGTATGGGGGTGGTGGGGCGCAGACCCCGGGCCTTATAGGCAAGCACAGTGTCAACTGAGGCAAGCCCACAACTCTCTTCACACAGCCTGCCATCAGCTACTCTAGGAAGTGATCCTGGCCTGCAGAGCAGCCCAGGCAGTTGAAGCTTAGTCAGTGACTCTAGAGCAGCGGTTCTCAACCTGTGGGTTATGACCCTTTCACAGCGGTGGCCTAAGACCATGGCAAAACACAGATACTTACATTATGACTTGTAACAGTAGCAAAATTATGAAGTTATGAAGTAGCAATGAAAATAATCTTAAGGTTGGGGGTCACCACAACATGAACTGTATTAAAGGGTCACAGTGTTAAAAAGGTTAAGAACCACGACTCTAGAACATTCCTGTGTCTGGATGGACAGTGAGCTCTACCCACTGTCTAGCCCACCCTCCTGCCAGTGTGGGGCTGCGTGGCTCTCCAGTCCTGTGGTCTGTGTTCCACAAGATAAAATTCCGGGCTGGCCTGATAATAAGCAGCTATTGATTCCTGCTGTGGTCGTTATCAAGATTTATTTAGTCAATATGGCCTCCCCGCTCAATAAATCGTGTCGTTGATAAAGAAGGAAGGAGACAGACTTGTAGGCTGTATTAAAAAAGTTTTTCAGATTTTCTTTTAACAACTGGCTCTCCCCCCATCCTTCCTAAGTGGAGTCTGCCAGTGAACCTGACACCCGTGGATTTGATGTTATCACTTTCCTTCCAGGATCTGGTTCACTCCATCCTGCCAGCGCTCCGTCGTCTCATTTGAACTTTGCAGTCTTTGGGGGCTGACAGTGCAGTTATCCTAGACTATAGATGAAGACTCCGAGGTCTAGAGTGGTCCACATGCCCAAGGTCATTTAGGACTCCATCCCAGACAGTCTGGCTGGGGCACTGGCTCCGAATCTGTCCTTTGTGCAGTAGCTGGCAAACTGTATGACCTAGGTGCTGTGAGCAGGCGCTAGCACCAGGGCGGAGGCCATAGGGTGCAAGCCAAATTGATGCACACATGGATGGAACGGAAATACAGGCGAGCTATGTGTTGCAATCAGATGCAGGCGTCTGTCCACTCAGGGTGGTGATGGAGGCAGCCCTGTGTGGCTGAGGCTCAGCTGTGAGAAGGACTTGATTGGGCAAAGTGCAGGCAGAAGAGAACTCTTAGCCACTGGCGACTCCCTGCCCTGGGGCGGGCGGACCACACCACACTACCGGTTTGAGGGTTTGAATGTGAACTGTCCTCCGGAGGTGCACGTGTGTGAACGGTTGGTTCTCAGCTGGTGGCATTCCTGCTCCTGAGGTTGGAGAACCTTTGTGAGTCCAGGCACTCTGGGAGAAGAGAGTCACTGAGGGCTGTGGGCCTTGAGGTTTAGGAGTCTGGCACCCATGTCTGTCCACCCGGCCTCTTTCCCCTGAGGTGTGAGGAAGTCAAGTTCCCTGTACCGGTGAGGCCGTCATCCAGAGTGTCCCTTCCTTCTTCACGCTGCCCATCAGGTATTTGGTTACAGTGAGGAAGCAACAGCACAAGGTGGATTTTGTGGTAGAGGCTAGCCTCATTTTTCTGTCCTCCAAGAAAGGCAAGAAGTGTCCGCCCCTTCTGCTTAACCACCTTCCGGAATGTGGTCTGGTATTTCTCTTCCTAGCTCTTCCACCCACTCTGCAGCTACTTCCAGCTCCACCTCCTCACAAGGTTCCCCCTATGCCCCCTCTTCCCCTCCCACCTCTTGATGTCACTTCCTGTTTATTTTTCATGCCCACCACTCTCTGGTGGCTTCTAAGTTGTGGATCCCTCTCAGTGTCTCTTTTCTTTGTCCCCTGGTGACTTGTCATACCCACCCTTCTTCATGGTAGACTCTCTGTTCTCCACTTCTGTCTCACAAACCTCCAGGCTTGGCAGCTTTCGGTACACAACTTTCAAAATCTATCAACACCTTTTTTTTTTTCCATGTATTTACTTAATTTTGTTTGTATGTTTTACCCACATGTATGTATATGCACTAGGTATTTTCTTGGTGCCTGTTGAGACCAGAAGAGGGCATCAGATCCTCTGGAACTAGATTCTTGGGGTCGTGAGCTTCAACCTTGTAAAACATACGTACAACCTTCAGTGAATGCTGGGAACCAAACCAAAGTTTTCTGCAAGAGCAGCCAGTGCTCTTAACCACTGAACTGTCTCTCCAGCCCCTATGGAGACTTTCTGACTCTATGTGTGGTAAAGATGTCTCTAGCTCCAGATGACCAGAATTGAGTTCTTCTTCTCTGGGCCTCCCCTGGCGGACCACTCAGATCCACAGGACAGAAACTATGGGCTCTTTGTCTCTGCCCTCTCTCCTCTGTCAGTCCTATGGGTCAGGGTTTCACTTCCCCCTTGCCGAGCATCCTACTGTCTCCTCCCTTCTCCACTATTAGCACAATTGGCCTGAGGTCCGGTGGTCACCTCTCCTGAACTTCGCTTGCCCAGTTTGTTTTCTGGACTGCATTTGGCTTCCCTGCCATGCTCACACAATGGGGTGCTTATCGATCCGGCAAGAACCAGCTCCAAAGGGCCCTCCCAGTTTGAGGCCAAGTCCCTAGGACTGACTGGCCTCCAGGAGCCCTCAGGGTTTGTAGTGTTGTTTGGTTGTCTGTTTCTCATTTTTGCTTTGTTTTGATGTTCTTTTATTAGGTACCTGTAAGTTTATAATGATTATGCTTTCCTAGTGGATAGCCCTTTCTCTCATTAGCTCATCTTTCATTCTCTAGTAATAGTAAAAGGTTTTTTTTTTTTAAAGTTTATTCTGTTTCCTATTTGAAACCTCTTTTAAAAGTGTGTGTGTGTGTGTATGTGTGCGTGTGTGTACATGCATACGATTCCCCTTGGAGACCAGAAGTGGGTGCTGGACCCCCACGGATAGATTTAGAAGCAATTATGAGCTGTCATATGGGTACAGGAAGCTGTCATATGAGCTTGGGTCCTCCACAAGAACAGTACGTGTTTTTTAACTGCTGAGCCATCTCTGCAGCCCCTATTTAAAACCTCTCTGTGGAGCCGTCTACTTTTGCTCTATTTGTATCTTTGACTCTAAAATGTCTACTGTGGATCGTGTGCAGCCTTTAATCCTGTCTGAAGTCCTTTGCCTTTTGATTAGGTTAGTTAACCCACTCATACTTAGTGTGTTGCAGATCTAACTTGTATTTGCCATTTCCCATTTTGCTTTCTGTATGTCCGGTGAGAATTTTCTAATGCAGTGTTTTGTTATTTATTTATTTATTTATTTATTTTTAAGTTGTTTGGTTTCCTTAGTAGTTATGTACGGTTTCCCAGATTCATTTAAGTTCATCAGATTCTGGCTCTGGTTTACCGATGTTTGATTTCTTCATGCCCCAGGTCCCGCGCATGCTAGGTAAGTACATGCTGGGATATGAGCCGTACCCCAGTCCCCGGCCTCTCTCCTTCACCTGATCCTCAATCACATTCCTTGTTCTTTCCGCTCTCTAGCTGTAGGCCTCTGGCAGATGCCCCTGCCTCACACTCCTGGCATATTGACACATCCCCTGCACTGTGACACACTTTCTCCCCCCCCCTTCTTTCCCTCTAGTGCTTGCAAAAATGGTTCACCAGGGACCTGTCCTGTAGGTGTCTTGTCCCTGCTCACTTCCTCTGAAACCACAAGCTGAAACAAACCTCCTTGCCCTTCCGTAGCTTGGTGACATTGGTCACAGTGATGAAAAAAATAACCAAAATGGTGGGCTGCCGATTAAGCCTACCTCCCCCATGGACTCCTGTCTCCTTTAAGATTGGATTTCTCTTGTATGTCTCGTGGCTCTGAAGTCACACACTCTAGGGATCCGCTGTGGCAGTTCTGTGACTATGTGGAGGTGATTTTGCTTTTTGTTTGGCCTCAGTATAGCCTGTCTGGAAAATGGGCAGGATTTATATCACCACAGATGGAAGAGGCACAGGAAAAAATTTGGTTTTTGAAAATGTGTGTAAATATATATTTTAAATTACATTTGTGTGCGTGCGTGTCCACATGTGTGCCACAATATACATGCAAAGGTCAGAGGACAGCTTGCAAGGGGTCAGCTCTCATATTCTACCATGTGTGTCCTAGGAATTGAACTCAGGTCATGAGGCTTGGCAGCAAGCACCTTTACCTCCAAGCCATCTTGCCGGCTCTTATATATTAGCTTTTATTTTGTTTATTTGGATTTAACAAGCAGTTAAACACTCAGTGCTTCCTGAATGCCTCCACTCAAAAGATTTTATTCACACAGCAACTCTATGATGCAGACGTTGTTAATCTCCCGTTTTCAGAAGAGGCAGCTGGACTCAGAAAGGTCAAGTAAGTTGCCTCAGGCTACCCAGCAAAGACAGGAGTCTGCTCACAGAGTCTGCACACATAGGCTTGCTTACCTATTTATTGCAGTAACTGGGACGTGGCTTGTCCAGCTGCCTCTGCTAAAGCCAGTTTGTATGGTGTCTTACATGAGAGTGTGCAGCCCTGATGCTTGGCAGGAGGGCATGCTGGGGCAAGAGTCTCCACAAGTAGGCACCACCTGAGCCTCCCACTTAGGAGGCTCAGGTCCCTAGAGCAGGAGTCAGGGGATAGCCATGTCCTTTTCCTGTCCATTACCAGCTGAGGTCACTGGACCCAATCCCTCAGGCCAGCAGTCTGGAGCCTCTCCAAGCCAGCCAGGCCCTCCGAGGAAGTCCTCCGCAGCCTCCATGAGTGAGGAGTTGGTCCCACGGCTTGTGACCTACTTTGAGAACTAAGCTCTGGAAAAGAATCCTTTGGAGTGGGCACCGTGCAAGGCTCTGCGGAGGCTTCTGCAGTATGGGACCCCAGAGTACCAGGAGGAACAGGAGCCAAGCTGCCATCACCAGCCTTGCTGCCAAGGTGCAGGGTCTCAAGGGAGGCAGCCCTCCTTCCCCCTGTCCCAGATGCCCCCTCACACCCTGGGTGGATGGGCCAGCCTGAGTCTTGTAGGGAAGTGGCCTTATCTGAGCCCACTCCCTCTCTGGGAGACCTCAGTGTGTGGACTGGAGGCTCCACCTCCAGGCAGCCCAGCCAGCTGTAGGGGGTCTCGGGTTTATCCTCCTCCCACTGTTTTCAGGGTTCTTGGCTAGACCCTGCAGTGTGTCTTGTGCTTCCTGTGGCATAGTGCTGGCAAATGATGCTTTCTTTGGGAATAGTGTTTTTCACAGTGGTCAGTGAGGCAAGGGAGAGTGGGATGAGGCAGATCCTGCATCTCTGTAGATGTATCAGTCAGTCATCGCTGTGTAACAAGATGCCCAAGAATGACTATAGACGCTCAGGGTCTGTCAGTCAGAAATGAGGTTAAAACCCAGTTGAAGTGGCCATCACCAGTCCATGATAGCCAGGCGTCAGCTGGTATGATTCAGTTAGAAGTGACAGTATGCTTCATGTTTTGGCTGATTCCGGCTGCCGGTTGAGCCTCAGTGGCCCGCAGGAGGATTACCTTGTAGCCTGCCCTGTTGCTTTCTTCTCACCGTGCAGTAGACAGGTTTCCGGAGAACAAGATGGAAATTTGGCTTTCATTATTTAGGCTTGGACAATGGTTGTCACTTCTTCACCTTTGCCTCAAGCAGTAGTCAGTCCAAAAGGAAAGGTCTGGAGTCCACTTCTCAGTGGGAGGAGGAGGTCAGTCATGGTCCATGAAGAACTGGGGAAGGGAGGGCTGTGGTGGCTGGCATCTTGGAAAAGATGTTTTCTACAGGAAGGCTGGTGCTGATTCATACGATTCAGGTCCAAGTGTGACAAAGTGGCTGAGGGAGACTGGAGGTGATCTAGGTTGTGTGGAATGGCTGGAAGCAACAGGAAGTGGCCAAGGAGGAAACAGGACGGGAGAGCCTGTGAGAGGAGGGATGTGATGGGAAATGGCCAGATAGGAAGTGTGACAGCTTGTGTGAGGGGAACGAGTGTGACAGGGGTTGTGTGGGAGAACGAGTGTGACGGGTTGTGTGGGAGAACGAGTGTGACAGGGGTTGTGTGAGGGAACGAGTGTGACAGGGATTGTGTGAGGGGAACGAGTGTGACAGGGATTGTGTGACAGGAACGAGTGTGACAGG
>JADRCH010000857.1:284236-305905 GCA_019843965.1 Rhynchomys soricoides | reverse complement strand
TTGTGTGAGGGAACGAGTGTGACAGGGATTGTGTGGGGGAACGAGTGTGACAAGGATTGTGTGAGGGAATGAGTGTGACAGGGGTTGTGTGAGACAGGGATTGTGTGGGGGAACGAGTGTGACAGGGGTTGTGTGAGACAGGGATTGTGTGGGGGAACGAGTGTGACAGGGGTTTTGTGGGGGAACGAGTGTGACGGGTTTTGTGGGGGAACGAGTGTGACAGGGGTTGTGTGGGGGAACGAGTGTGACAGGGGTTGTGTGAGACAGGGATTGTGTGAGGTGTGTGACAGGGATTGTGTGAGAGAACAGAGCATGACAGGAGGTAAGGGTGAAGTGCAAGTCGCAGGAAGTGGCTAAGGAGGCCAGTTTGGCTTTGCCCAAGTCTGTCACGATGGCAAGAATGAGTAACAGAGATGCTGAGGGCACCATCACCTCACTCTCTGACTTGGCCCCACGAGTGCCTTGGTATAACTGGCTAGTTCTCACACGAGGAGCCAGGCCTCATCCAGCTTCCTGGACCCCTACCTTGGCTGGCTCTCTCTCTCTCTCTCTCTCTCTCTCTCTCTCTCTGCCTCTTCTCTCTGTTCCTGTGGGTCTTGGTGCTCCCCACTCCCACAGCAGCCCCCCTTCTTCTCGAAAGCTCTACTCCCACCTCAGCAGCCTGGAAACCCTCCAACCACCACACTTCTCTTCAAATAAAAGCAGCTAATTAACATTATTCTTTAATCATTGCCTTTATTAACAAGGGGTCTGATTGCTCTAGCAGGGTAGTCGCTCCCCTAAACTACTCAAGTGAATGTCTCAGTTCCTGGTGCTTTTGAAATGAATTTGATGTCATCTGCCCAGAGTCACTTAATGGGGACGCCTGGGTAATGACTGAACGCACTAACTCCGTTAGCAGCCCTGGAAGCATGTAATTTGGCCCCTCAGGCAACCGCACTTTGAAAATCTCTGGATAGTTTTGAACTCTCTGTTCTTAATTAAATATGCAATTTTTCACGGTAACCAGGTTAATTCTTTTGTGTTGTGTTGTAATACTGTTAGGAATTTTCATAGTTCTTATTAAACATTATTCCGGCATTGTGAATTCCATAATTAAAAAAAATGAAAAGAACAAAGCTTGATCCCTCCTTTCTTTTTTTTTCCCCCTGGCTAATTTATCAAATGAATTTTGCAAATTTTTCTTTCTGTCCCCAGACAGTGTGGCAAGTGTTTTAAAGGGGAAGGATTTAATTACCCTGTAGGGAATGGCTGGTTATGAAGGATTTGGCTGTTTGATTAGTAAACCCAGTTGGGACCGGTCTAATACTCCATGATCTTAAAAATTGTCTGATTGGACCCTCTCCAAGGAGCCTCGCTGCTCACTCCCGCCTGGCCGCCCCTCACAAGTTTGATTATGAAGTGGTAGGGAAGAGGAGCAGCCGTGTTGACTTTACTTTAAATTGAGGATCTTGGGAGATTTTTGCCCCCCATCCTGCTGGTTGGGGAGGGAACAGGAGAGACAAAGACAGAGACACAGAAACACACAAATAATGGTGGGTATGTGGGACACACACACGCACAGAGAGAGAGACAGACGGACAGACAGACAGACAGACCAAGACTGAATGATCTCAGGTTCCATGAAAGATGGAGGGGTGTGGGGGTCTGTACCCTTGCAGGTGATGACCCCTGCCCCCACCCTGATAGCTAGCTGGAGAGACAGCTCCTAAGCTGAGGAAGCTCTGCTGTGCAGGGAGAGGAGGGAAGACCCATTTCCATTCTGGGATTGGGACCTATTCCCAAAATATGCAGCCTGCCCTACTGTGAATGTGATGTTGGCAAAAGAGAGAGAAGCCCTAACTACCTGTAAGCAGGCCAGGCCTCCCGGGGAAAGGGGTTTGGCAGAGAAAGCCAAGCCCTTGGCATGCTTAGCCATGGGACCTTTTGCTTCCAGAGAGGCCACCTGCTTTTGCCTCAGTTTTCCCCATCTGTGGAATGGGGAAGATGACTCCTAGCCCTTTCTCACTCTCCTGCCCTCCTCCCAAATATGTGTCCATACAAGCACGCATGTATCCAAACACATGAGCACACAGATATGCACACAGGTGTACGTGCACACACATACAACCCCAGGAGGCCAGCGGAGTGCTGCCTGCAGCTCTAGTCTGTCTATTTTTATTCTAGTTCCAGTCACTGGGGACAAAGAAAAGCCGAGGAAGATTTCTGGGATTTGGGGCAAGGAGGGGGAGGTACAGGCCGTGGAAGGATTGGGGGGGGGGGGGAGAAGGAGGTATGACATAGAAGCAGGGGTTGGAGGACTGCTCTCTATGGTCCTGTCCACTTCCTGTTCCCACTGTGTTCCGTGAGACCATTAATTGTGGTCCGGTCTTTCACTGAGCAACTACGGCTGTTGTTTGTTTTGTGTACATCGCACTGGTTAGAGCAGGTTTTCCTAGCAGAAGCCCTGGTGGTCCTCTTCCACTGTCCCCCACCCCAGGCCAGGGCTCAGGCGTCTTTGCCTTGTTCTGGTAGGAGGGCTGGAGACTCTCAGTGGTCCAAAGCCTGGTTGTAGAGGCAGGTGTGAACCACTCTGGGCCTGTTTCCATCTCTGTGAAGGGGGTCTTTGACTGGGGACAGTGGAGTGAATTTTATACAGGACCTGCATCAGTAGTACTCTGTCAGTGCTTGCTGCGTGGTGCCCAGGCTGGTTGTTCCTCCCGTGTCCCCCAGGGTGCAGTGGGCACTCACCTGCTTCACGAACATTGAACTGCTTGTCTGCCTAGGCTGGTATGTGTGTTTCTTTGGGGGGCTATTGTGTGCAGTGCAATCCCCCAAAGGGAGTCCTGTGTGTACTGCATGTGTATATGCACACATGCAGCTACGTCAGGGGAGTGTTCATACAAGGGCGATCCAGCAGACAGTCTCTCTGATCTTACAGCAATTAAAGATTTATCTTGGGCTGGAGAACACAGCACCTGGCAGTAGATAAAGTGATGTCGTACGTGAAAGATGTGAGAAGCTGCTTGCCCAGCTCAGCCTGGAGGAAGCAGAGTGGGATGGGCTAGGCAGGGATGACATCATTCCTTCACCTGGTGAGGGGCCAGCAAGTGTCACTGCTAGGCAGCTAGAGACACACACACACACACACACACACACACACACACACACACACACCAGGGATGCCCCTGGGGAATCAAAGTAGACTTGCTCTCTGCCCTCACGGAGCTGTGGGTCTCCATGCTGTTTAGAAATAAAATCCTTTAAGAGACCATGACTCAAATAATTACACATTTGAAATTGCACCCCATGCTGAGGGCTTGTATGCTGTGTGAGCTAGAAAGGAAGAGCTTAAACTGGGATCAAATTTAGTCTTGGTGTCAGGGGAGAACTCCTGGAGTGACAGGGAATCGGCATGTGCAAAGGTCCTGGGGTGAAGAGCCATGCCTGAAGTCCTAGGGAGGGGAAGGAAGCTTGGTGAGGCTGGCCCTCACCGGGAAGGCCTCCTACCTTCCCCAACAGCGGAATATGGCTGAGAGGATGGACAGTCTGGCTCTGATGAGACTATTTTCCAGTTCTGCTGAAGTCTATATCCAGGATGGAAGGGGGCAGCGTCTGCAGAAGTCAGAGGAATGGATAGGGGCTGGAGGGTGAGCCTGGGGTGGGAGGAGTGGCCAGTGAAGGATGCTGAGTCTTCACACTACAGTTCTTCTGGGAAGTTGAAGGATGCGGGGACCAACTCAGGGACAGCCATGAGGCACTTTCCCTGCCCAGGCAGTCAGAGAGGGGTGGGGTGGCTTCTCCACAGCCAAATGTATACTTTCTGTCTCTTCCTGCCATTTATTATTTATTTAGGGGTTTGTAATAAAGGGAAAGATTTTTAAAAAGCCTACCATTGCTTGAGGCATCTGACCAAACATTTATATAGGTGTGCATATATGAATCGTGCTGACACTCCAGGCCCTGCCAGAGTAGGGCATCCTACACTACCGGGGCTGGGGTACCTCCATCCCTTGGGGTAAAGCTGGCACAGGGGGTCTATGTTAGGGTTTTCCTGCTGTGAACAGACACCATGACCAAGGCAACTCTTGTAAGGACAACCTTTAATTGGGGCTGGCTTACAGGTTCAGAGGTTCAGTCCATTATCATCAAGACAGGAGCATGGCAGCATCCAGGCAGGCATGGTACAGGAGGGGCTAAAAGTTCTGCATTCTGTCTGAAAAGCAAACAGGAGAAGACTGGCTCCCACATGGCTAGGAGAAGGGTCTCAAAGCCCTCCCTCACAGTGACACACTTCTTCCAACAAGGCCACACCTCCTAATAGTGCCACTCCCTGCACTAAGCATCTACAGACCACCACAGGCTGCCACCTACAAGATGGTGGTAGACATCTCTGGTTTGCCTTCAGGTCCAGCTCTTTGCGCATGGTCACTGTGGGGCTGGATGCTCTGTGCCGGCTGCCATCTGGCTAGAGAGACTTCCTGATAAGAAGCTGGGATTGGGGAATCTGGGGTACTTGGTGGTGGCCCCTGCATATTAGCATCACGGTCACCCTGGAATACTGATTCATGGCGGCATTTGGGGCTACAGACCTGCCGCTGGCATCTAATTGTCCCTCTGAACCCTCCGAGCTCTTGAGTATGTGCTGCCCGTTTTTAAGAGTTGGGTAATGTAGTGTTTATGTCAGGATATGTCATGTACCAGCCACATTGGCATCAGAGAGGCTCCAGGCAAGATGGTCAGGGACAGGGGAATACAGGTCTTCCCAGAAGTGGCCAGCTCAGCCCTGATGGCATTGGAGACAGGCTTCTCACATGCAAGCCTGCAGTTAGGAAGGGACCTGCCTCTAAAATCAAGGCAGAGGACCCGGGGAGACGGCTCAGCAGGACAAGCACTTGTCACACAAGCATTTGGATCAGAGTTGGGGTCCCAAGCACTCCTAGAAACCAAGATGTTCCTGTAATCCCAGCTCTGGAGGTGTGGAGACAAGAGGGTACTGGGAACTCAGACCAAATAGGCAAGCTCCAGAGTTAGTGAGAAACCCTTTGTTTAAAAAAAAAAAGGCAAGGGGCAGAGAGGTGGCTCAGTGGTTAAGAACTCTGGCTGCCCTTCCAGAGGTCCTGAGTTCAATTCCCAGCACTCACACCCACATGGTGGCTCACAACTATCTGTAGCTCCTGTTCCAGGGAATCTGAGACTGTCACACAGACAAAACACCAATGTGTGTGTGTGTGTGCGTGCAAGTGAGACACAGAGACACAGAAACACACAAATGAAGGTGGGTATGTGGGACACACACACACACACACACACACACACACACGGCGGATGCCAGATGGTGGTGGCACACCCCTTTCATTCCAGCGCTTGGGAGGCAGAGGCATGTGAATGTGTGTGAGTTCGAGGCCAGCCTGGTCTACATAGGAGTTCCAGGACAGCCAGATACACAGAGAAACCCTGCCTTGAAAAGCCAATAAATAAATAGATAAATAAACAAATAGCTGGAGAGAGTGGCTAAGGAAGAAAACGGTCCTTGACCCCCTCCTTGTCCCAGTCTCACACACAGCAACATGTATACACATACATCACACACAAATACGTAAAATAGAGGCAGGAAGAGCCTGGTGTTTCCGGGCATGGGATGAGAGGGAACCACCCTCTGTGTCATATGGCTGGTTCTGACCGTGGATGGTCACTGGGTCGTTCAGTGTAACACTTCGTGCTATCTCGGTCACATGTCCCCTGTGAAGTGGGACAGTGGAGGGGCTTCTCATAGGGTCTCTGTGGGCACAAACAGTCGTAGGGCATCCTGCTGCAGCGTGGCACACTGTCTCCTCACCCTGACAGGCCTTGGATTTTTTTGTGTAGAGTTGATCAAGTGGAGAGGCCCATTTCTGTGCCCGAGACTTTAAAGATTTTGAAATTTTATGGGATTTGTTCTATACATACGTGTATGTGCACCATATGTGTGCCTGGTGCCCTTAGAGGCCAGAAAGAGCCTCAGATTCCCTAGAACTGGAGCTCCAGACAGTTGTGACCCACCACCTGGGGCCTGTGCAAGCTCAGTGCTCTTAACTGCTGAGTCATCTCTCCGGTCTGAGTCTTACATTGCCATCATATGAGAAGGAGGGTCTGGGACGTGGGAAGAGCTGGGCCCAGTGCCAGGCACACAGCAGGTGTGATGCGATAATGGTCACTGCCATTGCCACTCATAGATTCGGCTCCATGGTTGCTTTTGGAATGTTACGGATTACATAAGTGGTTCTCAACCCATGGGTCTCCACCCTATTAGGAGTCAGCTATCCTGCATACCAGATGTTTACGTTACGATTCTTAACAGTAGCAAGATTAGTGTTATGAAGCAGAAATGAAGTCGGTATGGTTGAGGGGGGTCACCCCAACATGAGAAACTGTATTAAAGTGTTGCAGCATTAGAAAGCCTGAGATCGCCCATTTAGATGGCAAATATCCCCATCCTTCCCCTGGTTCACGTGTGCCGACAGTTGATCTTCAGCCGCTGGCTGTTCCAGGTCGTTGTGAAATCTTTAAGAGGCGGAGCCTTATAGGAGGAAGTGGGTTGCTGGGGGTGTGGTTGGAGGTTGGTTAGCTTTATTCCACTTCAGGCTGTGTTCGTTTGCTTGTTCCACCCAGATGGGAGGAAGTGTAGAGGCTCAGCCACTGGCTCCTGCCTCCGCAGTGCTGCCTGCAGCCATGATGACCTGCATCCCCTCCAACTGTGAGCCAGAGGCAGTCTTTCTCCCCTGAATTGCTATTGTAGCAATGAGAAAAGTAACCAATACAGAGTCTGTGGGTAATTAGCCGGTTGTCAGAGGCTGCCGGGTCTGATCCTGCTTTTGTTGTGGGTTGTAACTTCGGAAGGAAAGTTCATCTTAGGTAGGATGGTTGCCTGGTGAATTCTATAGTCTGGATGGACCCACATGCCAGAAGTAAACTGAGTAAATATTATTGGTTTTGTTACCTGAATACCATCTTCTTACACAACTGCTTGCTCAACTCTGCCCTGAGGGAAAGTATAAATAAATACTGGGTGAGTCAGTGATGGGGGTTGGGGGAGATTTGATCTGGGAGATAAAGCCCTAAGATCAGAGGTCATTCACCCCATGTGCTGTTTGCTTTTACTAAATGTCCAATGGTATCAGCAAGTAAGAACAATGTTTTTCATTAATTTCCTGGACAAGGTGTTTTGTTTGTTTTTTTTCCTTTGAGACAGGGTTTCTCTGTGTAGCCCTGGCTGTCCTGGAAATCACTCTATAGGACCAAGCTGGCCTCAAATTCAGAGACCCACCTGCCTCTGCCTCCTCCCGAGGTTAAAGGTGTGTGCTGCCACTGTCCGGCTTTGCCCAAGGTTCTTGGGAAAAGAACCTTGCTGTCTGGGAATCAGTTTGTTTGGTGCCTTTTTGAAACCTATTGAGTCAGCATCCCTGGGGCAAGAGCTTGCAGTCTTGAGCCTAACGGGTCACCCGGGTGATCCTACTGCACCTTTTGGAGTTCCAAACCCACATGAGTATAGAGCTTGGCGACACGTGAGTGTGGACTCACAGTGCTGGTGACCTCTTTTGATCCTAGTAGAGAAGTCGCTTGCCTCTCTAGGGAGCTTGCTCCCACTTAGCCCTCTAGCATAGTGTGGCTCTCTGGGTGTAAAAGTGCCCTGAATACACCTCATTCCTAGCATCTTCTCACCTGCTGCCAGTCAGCGTGCTCTCCCCAAGTGACCTTACAAGGATTGTCATGATCAAGGTCATTCCTCATGCTTCGTTTTCCGGGATGCCGCCATGTCTGATTCTGCCAAGATGTCTCGTTCCTCCTTATCTCCCGTTCCCCTCTCTCTTGGGTTTATGCTGGGTTTGGTTGCTTTAAGCCATAACAACTCAGAGGGCACAGGAAAAACCATTCCTGTGTAGGAGTGACAGGGGGACAAAAGCCGGCAAGCTGGCCCACTGCTGTCCTTTGAAGGTGCCTGTCGGCGAGCGAGCTCCGTGGTGAGAAGTGCCAGGTGTCACCCTGTGTGACTAGATATGCCATGAGTTTTTTATTCTCCCTTAGAAAGCCTTCAGCTCAGCCTCTGGCTCTCAGGGGGCCTGAAGCCACATCCGTTTTCTACAGAGATAAAAGGAGACCAGTGGAGCTTCTGGCCTTAGCCGTGGGCACCCAGCAGGGACCCTGAGGCTGTGGCTTTGTAAGCCCACATGCTCTGCCATCATGGCCCCCCTCTGCTCCTCTTCGAGATCTGTGTGGCCATGTGTGGCTGGGACCTCCAGGAGGATCCCTGAGAGGAAGAAAGGAGCTGGTCGTGTCTCTCCTTGGTTCCCTGTGGGTAGGAAGGGGAATCTTGGGGTTTATGTGGCTCTGGAGTCAGACTTGGTCTGGGTTCAGATCTTAACTCTGCAATCCTTACAGAGACAGTCCTGTCACTTCCCTAAGCCTCTGTGTCCTCATCTGTAGCTAGAGCTGCAGGGTGTGGTGACTGGAACGTGGATGAAGGATTTCTTCAGGGTCACAGCTCAGAGGATACAGTGCAGCGTGGAATGAGAAACATGGTAGTGAGAGCCTTAGGTGGCTCTTCACATGCACCTGGGATGAGGGTCAAGATGTAAGTCATAGGCCCACATTGTTGTCCCCCCCCCCAACGCTCATCTCGTGAGGCTCCGCCCTTTTTATTAGATGGATATTTTACAGCTGTTTTCTCTGGGTCTCTTCTTCTCTTGGCATGGTCTTTGGCAGAGCAGACAATTTTAATTTTCATTTGTTTGCTGTAAAAGACTGATTTTCTTTCATTTATGTGACTGTATAAGTATACACACATGAGTGCAGTGCCCATGGAGGCCAGAAGAGGGAGTCACATCCCTGGGAGCTTCAGTGACAGCTGCCTGACTTAGGAGCCAGACTTCAATCCTCTGCAAGAGCGTCTTAACTGAGGAGCCATCTCTCCAGCCCTCAAGCTTTTTAATGTAACGAAGTCAAGAAATCGTTCCTTTCAGGTCTTTGACATTGGGTCTGGACCATCACCACAGCTCATCCAGGCAATCTCCCATTCTCTTACAATACTGTACACCGTTCTGTCCATTTTGAGTTGATTTGGGTGAAGGCTGGCAAATCTCGGTCTGGATGTTTCTGTGTGTGGATGTGGGCTAGTCATCAGTGCCATCTGTCATCTCTTCTCCCTCACAATGCCTTTTCTCAAAGCTTCCTCAATGACATTTATATTGTTCTTTACTGGGCTCTGGGCTCTGTACTTCCTCTGCCATGCTGACTTTATCACTGGAAGTGTCGGGAAGTCTGAAGGTTCTTCTCCCTCAGCTGTGCATGGGGCTTTCTAGGTCTTTTGTCTCTCCATGGAAACTTGGATTTTGATTAACCTTTTTTTCTTTTCCTTCCTTCCTTCCTTCCTTCCCTCCCTCCCTCCCTTCCTTCCTTCCTTCCTTCCTTCCTTCCTTCCTTCCTTCCTCTTTCTCTCTTTCATAGGCTTTCTCTGTGTAGCCCTGGCTGCCTTGAACTTGCTTTGTAGAGCAGGCTTGCCTTGAACTCACAGTGATCAGGCTGCCTCTGCCTCCTGAGTCCTAGGATTAAAAGCATGCTTAATGGACATCTCGTTGAGTCTGCAGACCGAGTCAGGAAGAGCTGATACTTTGATGATACTGAGTCTGGCTGTCCATGAACATGGGATGTCTGTCAGTCTACTTAGCTCCTTGCCTCCATGAGTGAGAGTTCCCCAGTTTCCCTCTTCCCGCTCTTGTGTGAAATTTGAAGGTTCAGTGTTTTCTGCACAGAGAAGGCTTCATGTGCAGGGACACCACCATCTACCCCGGAAGGCCCCTTGTTCATTGGTTGATTGATGTCCTGGGAATGCAGATGACTCTCATTCTGCCACTGAGGGACATTTGAGAGACTTTCAATCTGAGACTCCCTTAGCAGGGCATGAGTGTCTCTTAATGCAGAGGGATGCATGGGCATCCTTGGTAGAGATCATAGTTCCTCAGATCTAACCATTGGCCTGGGTGCTTGGTGACACTTGCTTATGGGATCCCCAACATGCGTAGGGGGACCCTCTGTTAGGACAGACAGAAGTGTCTCCAGGGAACCCCCTGGAGCATCCTCTAGAGAGAGACTGGTATGTAGGGAGACCTGGCTGGCTCCGGACAGCATGTGGATAGATATAGTTAGAGATGCTCATAATGATTTCTAAGCAGGGTGGTGCTTCCACCAGCTACGTGTGGCCTCCAGTTGCTTTCACCACATTTATTTATTTATTTGTATGTATGTGTGCATGTATGTATGTGTATGGTATATATGTATGTGTAGGTACCAGAGGACGATGTCAGGCATCCTGCTCCATCACTCTCTGCCTTATCCTTTGAAACAGGGTCTCTCACTGAACCTGGATTTAGGTTGGCAGCCAGCAACTTGCTGCTATCCTCCTGCCTCAGCAACTACCACTCCCAGCACTGGAGTTATAGGTGCTGTTCTAGTGTGCTTCAGCTGTCAAGTTGACACAGCCCATGGTCATGTCTGTGAGGGATTGTCTTGACTGAAGATTGATATAGGAGGGCACTGTCCACTGTGGGCAGCACCATCCCTAGGCTTGACCTTGCCAATGAGCCAGTGAATACTGTTCTTTCATGGTCTGCCTCAGGTTCCTGCCTTGGGTTCCTTCGACAACATACTGAACTTGTAAGATACAATACATGCTCTGGGTAAAAGTGTTTTATCACTGCGGATGAATGAAACTAGGGCAGATGCTCACGCGTGACCACACACACTCACGGGTGGGTTCTGTGACAAGTGTTCTTAGCCCAGCTCCCCTTTGACACATTGTCATGGGATGTGTTTCTGATGTTTGCAAAATGAGGTACCATGCTTTAAATGCCATTGTGTCATTCCTCTTTACTCAAGGGCACATGTCTTTTATATCTTTCATTTGTTTTTTGGTTTTTCGAGACACGGTTTCTCTGTGTAGCCATGGCTGTCCTGTAACTCTCTATGTAGACCAAGCTGGCCATTCAACCTGCAGAGATCTGCTTGACTCCGCCTCCTGAGTGCTCTTTTATTTATTTAAATTTTGAGACAGGGTCTCATATAGCCCAGGCTGCCCTCAGAATGTTGCTGAGGATAAACCATTTGTTTATATGGCATTGGGGATCGAGGCCAGGGCATTGTGTGTGCTCAGAAGGTACTCTGCCACCTGAGCCACACCCCAGGTCCAGCCATTTCTTAAGAGACAGCGGTAAAAGAATCTAAGCCACTCATCTGAGGGATTTGACTTCCTCTGATGTCTGTGTAGATGCTGCTCTGACTGTGTCTGGCTGTGTGAATTTCTTTTTTAAGCTGTCTTTGCCTCTCTGTGCCTCAGTTTCCTCAGATGTAAAACAGGGGCCCTAAAGTCGCTCAGCTCTCTTATTTTTGACGATTGCTTGAGTTGATCAATAAACACTTGGCATGTGGGAACAGGGCTTTCCAGGACAATCGAGGTGCATTGGTCTAGAGGCTATGGGCATTCTGTCCTGCAGAGGAACTGAAGCTGACAGGAGACCTTCAGTGAAGAGGCTGGAACAGTGTTCACTTTTGCTACCAGGTAAATAAATAAATAAACAATCTGCAAGTATAATGACCAATAATAGTCATAAAGAACAACCAGGGGATGCGTGGTTAAATTGGAATTTTGAATAAATAATTCTTACTACGAAGATGTCCCACAAAATATTTGAGATATAATTGACAGTTAAAGACAAAAATCAGCGCATTGTTTCTGTAACTCACAGCGATGTGTTTATTTAGCTGGACAGCCTGGGTGGCTTGCTCTCTTTGTTTTTATTTTACTCTTGTTTTCAGTTTTGAGACAGCATCTTACTGTGTAGCCCAGGCTAGCCTCAAACTTAAAGTCCTCCTGCCTCAGCTTCCTGAGTGCTGGGTGGGATTTGGACCAATGGTTGGATCCGGCAACCCCTCACCTTTAGTCTTTCTTCCAGGAGCCAGGGTCGCCATCCTGGAGGCTGTGTCCTGGCCCAGCTGTGTTTCTTATTTGACGCCAGTGAGCTGTGTTATGAAGAGCACCTGGCCTCTCCCCACACCTGTGTTGCCCTGTCACAGGCCCTGGTGCTTCCTGACTAGGATGTAGGCCTATGAGTTCTTCAGGCCAGTGCATCAGGGTGACATGCTGGTTCACCTGCACCAAGTGGGTCCCCACATAGGCTGCGCCCTGGGGTCGGCTCTGGGCTGTGGGTGAGCAGGCTGGCGCTGTCTGCTCATCATCCTGACAGACACTGGAGCCAGGCTGGGGACATCCTAGCATGGGCCTCCGAAGCTGGACCTGGGCTGCAGGGAGCCTGGCTGTGGGGAGATGGGCTGCGGGCAGCTAGGCTCACATTGATTGCAGTTCTTGGAAGGCCTGTCACGAGGACAACAGGCAGAGAGTAAACAGTACTGGTGGCCAGTAGCTGCCAGGGTTGGGCCAGCTCACTTCTAGGGACTGGCCAGTACTGTCCATTGCCATCAAGGACGCACCCCCCCCTCCTCCTCCAAGCCTGAGGCCTCCTGAGACCCTCTGGCCAGGTAAGGTTGGGCCTTGCTCAGAGTCTGGTCCCTCGGCCCTCAGCAGTGTCTCATTCACCCTCCCCTTCCCTCCTGGAGCCTCAGGGGCTTCCGGCTCCTTTGTTCATTCATTCCATCATGACTAGACCCTCTCCCAGGCTGGCAACACTGTGCTTTGTATAGAGGGTGATCTTCTTGCCTCAGCCCCTAACTGTGGAGCTGTCTCCTTCTTGGCTCTGAGGGCCAGGCGGGTATCTGTGTTGCTGTGGGCTGTCACCCAATGGATGGCATAGTGACAGCCCGAACCGAAAGGGCCCGTGATACGGGTCCTGGAGCCTCCCACACAGACTCTGCTTTGAGAAGGACATGTTAAGAGCAGATTCTCAGGTCCTGAAGGGTCTGTGAAGGGTCCTGAAGGAGCAGCCTATCAGTGGTTTGCTGGACGCTTAGGCATCTCAGTGGCTGGCTGTATGGAAGCCCTCAGGTGCTCTTGATGTTGGTTCTTTTGTGTGCATGTGTTGCAGAAACTCCTGTGGTGCTTTGGGTTTTGTGTGTTTATCTGAGTGCTTGCTGACGGTCAGTGTTGAGCTGGACTGTGGCCATGACCTTGTAGGCCTCAGAACTGACAAGCCCAGGTTCAGAAAGGTCTGATGTCTGGCCTGGGGTCCAGGGCTTGCTGTGTGCCAGGCAGTATGTTAAGTGAGCCACATGAGGCTGGTGTTTGTAACATCCTGGTTTAACGGAGAGTGCTGAAGCCCAGGGAGGCCAGTTCTCTTTTCTGCAGTCACACAGCTGATACTTGGTAGAGCTGGGTTTTAAACCCTGTACTTGGCTTTCAAACACAATCACATGCTGTGAAGGTACCCTCTGGGATTCGAGCTAGACTCTCATGCGCTGGAGCGCAAGTGGGGATCATTGTTACAGAGGTCAACACAGAGGAGGTGGGGTGAGTTCAGCTGGGTATGCAGGTGACCATATCAAGGGCTCTAGGGGGCTGTGGCATGCCAGTGAGCTCAGTACCTGTCATTTCCCTGTCCTCCCTTCCTGAACTGTGACCTGGAGAACCGGCCACTGGAAGCTCAGAGAGGTGGTGTCACTGCTCAGGCTCACTCTGCTAAGATGTGGCTGTGCTAAGATTCAGACCGTTGAGCTACATGCTTACCCTGGCTTTGCCTCAGATCTCTCAGAGGCCCAGATCAGGGAGCATCTGACTCTCCTGGGCTGCTCCCCCAGTCTCCAGGCCCACCCACTCCCAAGCCCTGTGGAAGATGCTTCCATTTTTCCCTCCCATGTTTATCCTTCCCATTGGGTCAGCTGTTAAATGCAGCCGTGAGGCTGCACTATTGCACTGAGATGGCCTTGTTGCCCTGAGAGTCCCTACTTGCTCAGAAGAATGTAAACTGGCAGGGTATGTGTGTACTGGGGGAAGGGGAGGAGGAAGAGGAGATGATGTGATGGTTTCTTTGATCTTGCTTTGGTAAGATTTGGCTCTCAGGAAGGCTCTGATTCAAGGTCAGAGACCTTAGAAATCTGTGAGAAGGCCAGGGCCAACCCGGGGGGTCCCACTAAACACACCAGCAGCCTCTGGGCACCTCTGGCCAGCACCCCACTTAGCCTCAGAGCCTTCCTTTGATGAGGAGGCAAACATCTAAAAGAGATAGTTTGGCTGGTCCTCCTTTGCCAAATGTCACCCCGAGTCTTTATTCCTTCTGTTTCTGTAATTCAAGGGAAACCACCTCTTAACTTGGGAATTGGGAATGGTCTTCCCCAAGCCTTATGTCCCCAAAGGCCCTGGCCAGCCTGCCCACCCTCCTCAGAGAAGCCTTTTAGTCAAAGGCACAGCCCAGGCCAGGCCCCAGTGGATGCCAGTAATGTATTCACAGTCGTGACATGCAGCCCCTGAGTGTCCTGAACCCCGGCCTCCAGGGATTTGTGAGGCCACGCCATCGACCCAAAGCCCTGGACCGATGCCCTGGTCTAAATCCATCAGGCCTAGCAGCCCCCCTGGTTGTGGGCCACTGAATAATTTACGGTCCCCGGGAGCAGTGGGGAGCGGGTCACTGGAGTTCATGGGTTAATAACAGGTTTGGTTTTCGATGTCAGCAGCTCTCCCGATAACGTATGAAAGAATCCTATTCTGTTGATTAGATTTTGAAATGGATCAATTTTTAATCAGCCAAACACCTGACTCACTCAATAAGCCCTGCATTGTGCAGACAGGATGGAGGCTGGCTTTATTTACAGGAGTGTTTGTTTTTTGGGGGGGACCTGCATGCAAATGGCCACCCCACTCCCTCCTCCTGGCAGAAATTGACCGGGTTATCTCTGACCTCAAATGGCAGCGTTTGATTCCCTTTCTGATTAGCTGGGAAAGCCATGGGTCTGTTTAAGAGATAAGAATGACAGCTAACAGTTTGATTTAGTCCTCGTGCTTATTGATGGAGAGAGCATTTATTTGCCAATGAAGAAATTTTGCTTAATGTAACATTGAAAAAGGAAGAGGAGACAGAGCTAGCTCTGGCTCTGTCTGTGCCCGGGGGGTGGGGGTTGCTGGGTTCCCCCGTGCTACCCTGTGAGGTTCTTAAAATAGTCTCAGTGAACAAATGCACCAACTTATAAAGATGATGGTAATGGAACAGGGTGTGGCACTCGGGGACATTTTGTTTATTCACTCAACAAGCACCAGAACTGGTAACTTCAGACTCCAATGGAGAACAGCACGGGAGGGTGAGGGGGTGGTTCTAGCAGTTCTGGTCCCGGGTCAAGTGGCTGAGGAAGAAGTAGTATTGGGCTAGCCCTGCCTAGAGTGTCTTGGTCCATGGAGGCAGAGAGCCATTAGTGAAACTTATCACTTCACTGTAGATGAGGCCTCAGGTCTTCTTGCAAACTCAAGAGCTAGGAACAGGGGGCAGAGAGGATGTGTTGGGGATTGGACTTCCAGCACGCCTTCACAAGCTTGGGTCCTGAGTAGACAAACAAGCAAATTAGAGCAGTGTTCACTGTAGAACCTTCTAGAACACATCAGAAACTGCAGGTGGTGGGAGTCTCTGAGATGGGTTCTTGGGTAGGCTAGTTTGCTCTTTATACTGTAAGGCGTGCGCTGTCATTTGGAGATACACCTTGGCATGCACCAGCAGTGGCGTTCACCTTGGCATGCACCAGCAATAGCGTTCAGAGCTGGGACTAGAGTTTCTGTCCCTATGAGGGCTCAAAGGGTATAGTCACTTGCTTGCCACTAGGATCATTCAGCTGTGCAAGGAGTGGGGGTTAGGGCAGCTGCTATCTTCCCCCTGGAGAGGATTCCTCCTCACTGAGACTGGTGGAAGTCATGAACTTGGTGGTCCTGGAGCATCCTTGGTAGGGAGCAGCCCTCTCACGGCCTCTTACTCCAAGCTTGGTAGGTGTGGCAACTCATGGCAGGGAGACCTCAGCAGAAAGAGCCAGCTCGCCTGGTGTTAGAGGAAGCTCAGGGCTCTGGTTCTGGCCTGCCACTCAAATTCCTTGTTACCTGAACGGGGTCTGGTTTTCTGGGCCTCTGTTTCTCGAGTGTAGAATGGGAGTAAGAGGAACATCACGATTGTCTCAGGGCCTGTGTGTCCTGTCTTCTCACGCAGGCCCTCCATTGGACTGTAGCCATCCCCAAAACAGTGTTCTTTGCACGCCCGCGCACAGGACACTGCTGAGCCGTCTGCACCCTCCTTTAGCTCCTATCACGAGTAATTGTAGATGCTTGTTTTGCCTATCGATTCCTCTCATTAAAATGCCAGCTTGGAGAAGGCAGGGGCTTCTGTCTCTTTTGCGTGCCTTCATGTGCCAAACACCTGCATGGCATCTGGCACACAGTAGGCACACAGTAGGGACACAGTTAAGTTCCTTTTGGAGCAGGAGGAACAAGATGAGTTGACGTCATCTCAGCAGCAAGCTCTCTTGTGTTCTTGCTCACATGACTGCCTGGATGTCTATTTCTATGCGGTTTCCTCCTCCGTCGAATGCTGAGATCTCTCCTAGACGTTGGCAACAGCCAGCTAATGCAGATACTGAGAATGTCTTGGTCCACCACTAGAACATGTGATTCTTCAGTACACGGGCTGGAGGAGCTGTCGGTACACATTTCTGTAGGCTGAAAAGCCAGGCTGCACTGGTGGGGACCTAGAGTCACTCCTCTGTCAAGGAGACCTGTACCAGGCTGCCATGGTAACCAGAGGTCAAGTCCACTCCCCCAAAACTCCCACGTTGAGGGACTCCCCAGACGCAGGAGGGGGTGGGGCTGGCCTCCCAAAGCGCAGCAGTAGGAGAGGTAGCACAGGGTGACATCAGGACCACATGGTGATCAGGGTGACTACAGATGGCACGAGGAGCCATTGTGTGGAGGCTGCTTCTCGTGTAGCTGTGTCAGAGCAAGAGGAGGCTGGCAGAGTTCATAGGCCTCCACCTGCGGGTGACCACGGGTCTGGCCTTTTCCAAAACCACAAGGCCACCCTTTCCCAGAGTTGAATGTGCCAGAGTATGGAGCCTCACAGCTGTCCAGTCCTGGGAGCTTTTCCTCAGAGGAAGAGCCGGGGTCTGGTCTCTCTGAGTGAAGTAATGATTCTTGAGTTCAAATGAGTGACAGATACAAGGTCTAGAAGAAAGGGACTTTCCCTGTGACATTCATCGGACACTTACTGTGTGCACATACTGCCACAGTATGATGCTCACGGGATTGTACTCTGGTGGTAGGGCCCAATGTGTGACCACTGATGTACCCTCCACAATAAGGGTGCAGGGGGCACTATGTTGGGAGCCCTGGAGCTGGCAAGGAAGCTGGGAAAAGAGGCCAGCTCCAGCTTGGGACCCAGAGAACTTAGTGTATGGCTTTGGTGGGGTCCTTAACCACAGAACCTAAGGTGAGCCCGCAGTGGCATCTGCTTGAGCCCTGGGAGAAGAGAGGTCGGTGGTTGGCAGAGGGAACCTTGGGTCACCGGGGGACAGAGGGTCTGTATGTCCTTCCTTCCAGAGTTCACAGCCTGAGAGAACAAACTTTTTCTCTTCTTTTTTTTCTCCTTCAATCTTTTTAAGGCCAGTTTAAAAAGGGTTTCTTTTTCCTCTCTCCCTGCGAACAGGCCAGGGGCTATTACAGAAATAGTAAACAGAGGGTGCTCGCAGAAGCTGGTCTGTCTTAATTAGGGCATTAAAGTAGCTTAGCGCTTACACTTTATATTTTTTGCGAACTTGATTGTATAGCATTTTAAATACCCGTGAACGTTTTAAGGACTCTGGGCGATGGATTATTTGCAGTTTCACAGGAAGCTTCTATTTTAAAAGCAGGCTGGGGTGAGGGGCCCTGCAGGCTTCACTGCGGTGCCTCCTGGGGGGAATGAGTCAGGCCCAGACGTTGGCTGTTGGCCAGTGGTGCCTGGCTCATACTCAGCCACCCAAGGGTCCCCTCTGCAAGGGGTGCACCCCCTGGGTGCCCAGCCAGGATCCCCATGAGCCCTGCTTGCTCCCAGGGCCTGATGGACCTTCCCCAGTGTAGCTCGTAAATGTTTCTGTCTCTACCTTTCCCAGCCGCTAGGGTGACTTAGGCAACCCCAGAGGCTCCCGGTTTCTGACCTCCTTCAATCTCCTTTCCATCCATTCAGCAGCCCAAGATGTACAGATATGCAGTCTCTTTGCTCAGGAACCTTTCAGGGACTTCCATTAAGGTGGGAAGATAGATAGATATATATCTCCTCTCCTTCCCCAAGGCCTTCGGCGAACATCCTGACACCCTCCTTACTCATCCCTCCATTCTGTAACCCCTCACCCCCACCCCTTCACATTTCCCCAGAGCCCAGGCTTGCTTGTGATTCCCTGTTCTCTGGGCGTCTAGTTATCTTAAGAGTTTTTGTGTGTACGCGTTTATGTGCGTATGTGTGCATACGTGCGCACATTTGTGTGGAGGGCAGAAATCAAAGTCAGCTGTCTTCCTCAATTATTCTCTGCCTTTTAAAAAAGAAAATTATTTAATTTTATCTTATGTGCATCAGGTGTGAGGGTGTCCAGTCCCCTGGAACTGGAGCCACAGACAGTTTTGAGCTGCCATGTGGGTGCTGGGGACTGAACCTGAGTTCTCTGGAGTAGCAGCCGGTGTTCTTCTTAACCACTGAGCCATCTAGCCCCACCCCTTCTGCTGTCTTTTTTTTTTTTTTTTTTTTTTTTTTGAGAACAGCATCTTTTTGCTGAACCTGGGGCCAACCAACTAAGCTGGCATTCAGGATCCACTTGTAGCCACGCCCCCAGCGGTGTGATGGGAATGGAGCGCAGGACCTGTGCTTGAATGGCAGTCACTTTACCTGCTGTACTGGCTCCTCGGCCACCTTTGCTATTAGACCAGCGGTTCTTACCCTTCCTAATGCTGTGACCCTTTAATTCAGTCCCCCATGTTGTGGTGACCCCCAACCGTAAGATTCCTAACTGTAATTGTTACTGTTATGAGTCATAATGTAAAAATCTGATACCTGTCCCTTGTGAAAGGGTCGATTGACCCCTCCACAGGGGTCGCGACCCACAGGTTGAGAACCACTGTGTTAGCCCCTGCACCAAGCGCACAGCAAACTTCCCTACTGACAGGAGCTGGAGGGGAGCTGGAATAAAGCACCCACAAACTGTGTGGCCAGGATGAACACCACCGTGTGGGTCTGAATGCCCCTGACTCCCTTAGTAAAGGCTCCACCCTTAGCCTGAGAAAGTGTTGGGAGGGGCGGAGCCGTCCAGAAGCCACCTAGTGGGAGAAAGTGAGACCACTGGGCCTGTCCTTGGAAAGGCTGCCCAAGGCCCTCTCTGCAGAGGGAAGCTGTTTGCAAGGTTTGGAAAACACCGGAAAGCCAGCAGGCTCAAAGGGTAAAGTGGGTAAAGCCAAAGAAACACCTTGTTTGCTTTTGGTTTGGACATACCCTGGTTTTGTTTGTGCCGCAGGACCTTTGCACATGCCATTGTCTTGCCCCAGATGATTCCTTAAGTTCTCACTTCCAGAGAGTCCATCCGTAACCATTTTTGGCACAAACACTCCCTATCTGTATTCTGTCTATACCCTTGCTTCCTTCTCCACCGTGGGGCTCAATCTTCCATCTGGTAGTAGGTTGTTTATTTGAAGTCATACTGTGTTGCGTGCAAGATGCTGTTCTCTGCTATCTCCTCATCTTGCAGTTGGGGCTGAGTGGATTTCCCATCGGTGATGGCCCCTGGGTGAGGGCGGGGATCAGGAATGTGGATCAGTGGGCTGCAGGAGGCATCCAGCTCACACCTCACCCAGCCTGCAGCCTAATTCCAGGCCTTTGAAGCAGCGTGCCAGCAGACTGAGGATGGACATAGAGCAATGGCCTTGGTGACTGCCACTGCCACCAGCTGCTGAACCCTGTTATAAAGGAAGGAAGGACATGCCTTCCATTCCTGCCAGAAACACTGGTGATATGGCAAGCTGTTGCGGAAATTACTAATCCTGGCCAGGGTTTTTACCCCGCCTTTGACCATTTAGTTCCTGGATAAAAGACACACAGCCTTTATATTTACAATAAGCCTTAAGCAGCAAAAGAGTTGGTCAGATACCTACCCTCTATGCTGTTAGAATCTACTTTCCTATCTATAACACCAAGTTATTACTATGTTCCATCTGGGCTGCTCTTAACTACAGTTGGGCAGCCCTCAGAGCCATGTTTTTATGGCTCACCTAACCCATGGCGACTTCTCCTTCCTCCTCCTGCACCTTCTGCTGCTTCTCCTGGTTCTCCTCTGACCCCGAGCCCAGGGGGTCTGACCTAAACCCCATCTATGTCTCTTCTGCCCGGCTATTGGCTGCTGGCATCTTTATTTACCAATCAGAAATAACTTGGGGCAACACAGGTTTACTTGCAGACTCCAGGTGTGCCCTCCCCCCTGCCCTTCGCATTACAATAGATAGCAAGCTCCAACCTCCAGAGCAAGCTGTCTGTCCTCTTGGTGCTACAGCTGGCACTCATCTGGTCTGAGAGTAGGGGAGTGCCAAGGCTAGGTCTGAGAGCCCTTTTGGTGTCTGGAATGGGTAAAGTGCAGGGGCCACTGATGCCAGGGACTTGGTAGCCTGGGGTATATCCAGTGGGGGAAACGGTCGGCTCAAAGAGAGCAAGTTCGGCTGACCTGATGATTCTTCCTTTTACTGACGAATGCTTGAAACATATTGATTGAGGTGATCAACATTTAGATCTTTCATAGTTAATGAGGAGCTGTCTGATTGATATTGGAAACAGTCACTGCCCAGGGCTTTTAATGAAGCCCACAGAGCGGAGAGAGAAAGACACTTGACATTACAGGTGGAGGGGTGTGGGCACTCGGAGAGCAGGCTTCTTTTGTAGCCACTGCCCTCTGTCCTTGAAGCTTCAGAGCCTGGCACTGCCCATCCTGCTGGTGTATCCTCTGACCCATCTCTTGGCCTCTGGGACCCTTTGTATCATCTTCTGTGAAGTGGGAATGGGGGGTGGTGGTCTTATTTTCTCTGGGGAGACTTGGTGGCTTGTGAGGGTCAGAAGTGACATTACATGTGAAGCTCTCAGCATGGTGGGAACACAGTGAAGTTTCCTCTTGGTACCTGACCATGAGGTCAGTGCCTCAAAACCCTGAAATGCTGTAGAAATGGCATACTGTTGAATTTTTCCCACTGCTGTGGGTGATAGTGGTGACCTAGACGAAGGTACACACTGCCTTCTCTACCCAAGATATCTTTGTGCTCATGGGCTTTTCGATTCACCCAGTCATTGGATTCTGTGTCAGCAAAGACGGCAGTGTGTGTGTGTGGGGGGGAGGGGGAGACACATGGCTTTGACATCTCTGCCTAGAGCAGCACTTGACCATAGTAAGAACTCAGTTTTTTGTTTTGTTTTTGAACGAATGTCAGAACATGCCTGGAAGGGGAGTCCAAGAACCGAGGGCAATATCCCAAAGAAATGGAAACTTAAGTTGACACAAACCTGCACAAGAATGTCCCCAGCAGCTCTACATACAAAGGCCTGAGACTGAAAACAAGCCAGCAGGTCTTCTGTGAGCCCATGGTTAGACATGTGGCATTTCCATATGAGCCCATGGTTGTATTATGGTATGAACTGACCGTTAGACTGTGGTAAATCTATATCAGCCCATGGCCTGACTGTGGTA
>JADRCH010000857.1:210560-274580 GCA_019843965.1 Rhynchomys soricoides | reverse complement strand
AATAATAATAATAATAATAATAATAATAATAATAATAATAATAATAAATGTGTATGTACGGGCATGTGCATGTCACAGCACTTATGTGGAGGTCAGAGGACAGCTTTGGGAGTCAGTTCTCTCCTTCTATCATGTGGGTCCCAGGGATCAAACTCAGGTTGCCAGCCTTAGTGGTAGGCACCTTAGCCCACTGAACCATCTTAATGGCTCCACTTTACCCATTTAACCTGGTGGTGGATAGAAAGTGATTCCTAAAATCACTTCCTGTATTGTTTCATCTTTTTGAGGAAGTTGTCCTTGCCGGTTAATGAAGGTATTGAGACAATCTGAAGACTGAGACAGAGGAGCTGTCCTGTCAGAGTTTTTACTCACAGTGGCCACAGATACCTACCTGTTCCAAAGTCCTGCCTCCAGGGGGCGCTCTCTAGTCTAAGAGGCTTGTGGGTGGAGCCTCTTTCCTGGGTTAAGGCAGACCTTCATCCTATGACAGACCCGTGCATTTCCCTAGCAGAAGGCTAGGTTGGGTAGCTGACTGGACAGTATCCCGAGCATCTACTGTGGCCAAGGGAGGTGCTGGGTTCACACCCAGCCCGGCAGCTTTTTTGAACATGATGAGGGACTGTGTTTCCCTCTCTTCAGCCCTGCAAGCTGCAGGCTGCAGGCTATTGGTGCTAGAAGCTTCCTTACGGATGGTCACCAAACTGCAGGTGTGATGGCCGGAAATAGAGACGTATGTTAGGGATGTCATGAAACTCCAAGCCCTTCCAGGGGGAGCCCACTGATACAGATAAGGGTTGTTACTGGCTGAGGTGACCTGGAAGGTCCAGGCTTGGCTTCAGACATGGCTATATCTAGCTTCTGAGATGCGGTTGTCTCAGCAGGCAACTCTCTCCCCCACAGCGGCCTTTCACTGCTAGCTGCAGTAAACGAACAACGAACAACGGACAATGTGGGTGTCACACTGGAGGGACCCTCAGCCCAGGTGGTGAGTGGCTCTGACCACCTCTGCTCCTCCTCCCATCAAGCCCTGCCCGGGCTGCATGGCTGCTGGTGCCTAGCCCTTGCTTACAGCTGAATCTTTAGCCTTTCGTGGGCACATAAGGTCCTGTTCTGTACCTGGCTCCTAGTTCCGCTGTGCCCTGGCTGCATGGTGGCCCTGTCACAGAGGCCACAGGGTCTCTGACAGGCCACAGCTTCTCATTTGACCCCAACCCCATGGTTAAAAAGTACAGAAGGTACCTAATAAGTTCCTGTCAATGGCCTGGAGCCTTGGGAAGGACTTAATTTACAAGCTAGTCTCTAATGACTCTGGAGATGCTCAAGGGGGTCCTAAAGAAAGCTCCACGGACCCCTCATTTATAGATAGGGCCCCAGAGCCTGGGCCATTCACGCCAGCTTTTCCAAGTTTAAATTCCATTTCTTTGTCCTTCAGGCTGTGTGATGTGAGACAAGTTTCTAAGACTTTTTTTTTTTTTTTTTTTTTTTTTCTGAGACAGGGTTTCTCTGTGTAGCCCTGGCTGTCTTGAAACTCACTCTGTAGACCAGGCTGGCCTCGAACTCAGAAATCCGCCTGCCTCTGCCTCCCAAGTGTTGGGATTAAAGGCGTGTGCCACCACTGCCTGGCGGTTGAGCCAAATTTCCTAACCTTTCTGAATGTCTCTTTCCTCATCTGTAACGTTCACTTTTATGTTTAAGGAAGGAACTGAATACTCCCAGGGTGGCTGCAGGTTATTCCAATTCCAGTTAACTGGAGGAGGAGCAAGTCCCAGGTGAACCCAGGAGACACTCCAAGGTCACGGACTACAAGGGTCAGTGTGCCCTGCCTGCTCAACTAGCCTCCCAGGCTGGCCCCTGCTCTAAATCTTGGGTCTTCTGCTAGAGATCTTTGAGACTGTAGTGTGCGTTGGCCCTTGGAGAATGGTGACCCTGCAGTAGAAGGGGACAGCATGAGTGGGTGCCAGCACAGTGGGGTTGTTCACAGCACTGTGTCCCTCCTGGCCTGGTTGGTACCGTGGCGTCTTGTGACCATTCTCCCCTGCCAGCATCTGTCCTTGGCTTGTCATCCCAGTGGCTCAGTGTTGTCCTTAAATAGCCTCAGGGCCACTTGGAGGGTTCAGGGTGCCAAGAGGCATGGCCCAACTCTGCTCCCTGCTCCCCCTTCTTTCTGTCAGCACCTCTGGAATATTGGGGGTGATTTAAAGGAAATGTCTTAACTACAATCAGGTGGAGTCTGGGGTTCCTGAACAAAGGCCGTGGCCTTGGGGGCCCCTCACCAGTTCATTTGAACTGATAGGCGGTGGGTATTGATTTCTCTCCTCCCTGTGAGGGCTGAGGAAGTAGTGACTCAGCAGAGAGGATGGTTTGAAATTCCGCACTGGGCTGGGAGGGGAGCAGGAAGCTCCCCCTCCCCAGCTGGCCAGAGCTGTGCAGGAGGGAGGTGGCTTCCTCAGTGCCTCCCCTTACAGAGAGGGAGGACTCTGGAGCCAACAGAAGCCTGCTCTTGTCTCCTTCCCCCAGGTGACTGTGTGTCAATGGCTCTGCCTCCCTGTGACTGACTCAGTTTCCTAGTAGGTATGGTGGCTGAGTGTGCTGTGAATGGAGAGTCGCATCTCCTGGTAGATGACAGGCATTCTGACTGCAGCCGTGACTCATCCCAAGAGCTTTGTGTCTGTGGTGCTGGGAATGGGGTGGAGGCAAAAGGTCTGCCACTAAGCTTCACCCTGCAACCCCAGTGAGGAGGTTTAGTTGCTAGCAGATTGGTAATACAGTTTATGGGACACCAAAGGAGAGGGCGTGAGTCTTGGGCAATCCTAGAGGGCTTCCTGGAGGAGACCTTTGAATGACTTCACCTCTGACAACATGTGACCAAAAGGGGTTGTACAGAAGACATGGTATTGTGTCAGGACTTTATGGACAGATAGGGATGTGTAAAAGTCTCAGGAGATACAGGAGGACAATGACTGTCCACTGGGGACAGGACAGAGGACAGGGATGGGGACAGTGGGGGTCAGGGAGAAGTAAGGATGTGACCACATTGTGGAGCTATGTTGGGTCAGCCACCCATGTGAGATGGTCAGTGGACAACTATGGTGACATCAGGCAGTAGCCACATGCTCCACATGATGCTGGGTGACAGCCTACCATGGCTGGCCCCATTCACAGTCCCTCTGCATCTGCCCAGACCCTAGCCAGCCTACTTCTTTCTGACCTGTCCTGGCATGCAGGCCCCTCACCCAGTCTAGGGTACAGCTTCCTAGTCTCTTCAGTGACACCGGGGCACACTGATGCTCCCCAGGGCTCCCAACTAATCCACAGGGCATGGCTGTCTTTCTGAAGCTATATTTTGTTGTTCCCTGAGCTGGGCCTCACCCTGGATAAAGCCACAAGCCTCCAGGGCCGCCAGGACTGCCACGGCTACCCATTTGTGTGTGGCCCTGGGAAGGTCAGGGCCTGGCAGGAGGTGTTCTAAACTTTTCATCATGAGGTGAGTGCCAAAAGCATTCACAAAATGTCAAAGTGAGGTGAGACAAGGAATTCCCCAGAGCCCCTGGATGTTCAGGTTCAACCTCACCACAGAACAGAGGCAGGCTGAGAAGAGCCACCAGGACACCAGTAGCAAGCACCGTTCATTACCTGTTCAACCCAATACTCAGCTCTGCTGACTTGTGTTTCCCTAGTCCCGAGCCCATTTCTGCTCCATTTAGTCACCATCATGATTTAAAAAAAAAAGATAGGTTCTGATGTAGCCCAGGCTAGCCCCAAACCTGTTATGTAGCCAAGGATGGCCATGGGCTTGTGCTTTGCCTGCATCCTCCTGAGTGCATCAGCATTGTACCTGATTTACATGGTACTGGGTGGGTACCTCCTCAGCAGAGCCACCTCCTAGCCCCAGCCCCCTTTAAAGTAACACAAGTTTTCCAGTCTTGGTCCTTCGTAACCTGGCACTTCGGATGTGGCCCAACCTTACTGCTCTGCAGGCCGGCTGTCCTCTAACCCCTGCCAGCAGGTTGCCCATTTTGGGCAGCCATTTTTGGAGGAGAGCGGCTGTGTCCTCGTCCTTGCCTGTCTGGAGGTGCCATAGCGGTCCCTAATGTGACTGACACTGACCTGATGTCAACTGGCTTCTCCCCTAGAGGGTTACTCCTTCTCTTTGAGGGATCAATAAGTCTCCGGGGGGGGGGGGGGGGATGTTTGGCGGCTTGCTCTGCTGCTTTTTTTTTTTTTTTTTTTTTTTGGCCCCACTAATTTTAGCCACCAAGATGCCCCTTGCCTCGAACGGTGCCTGCCGTGGGGTGCGCTAACTGGTAATTTTCTGACTCCAGCATCCCTTTTACATTGATGAGTTGGTGCTTTCTCTCCACCTGCAGCGGTTCACAATTACTTATTCATGTCTCACATACTTGAGGCTTCTGATGTCATTATATTCCACCCCTCCTTCCCCCAAACATACCCTTTCTGTCCCTGTCCCCTCCCCAGGCATGTATGTCCTTAAGTCCCACATACTTGTGAAGGCTGGGAACGTCCACCTTGGTTTTTAGAGACAGAGTCTCTCATCAGCTTGGAGTTTGCCAGGTAGCCAAGGCTGGCCCACAAGACCCAGCGATCTGCCTGCCTTTGCGTCACCAGTGCTGGAGCTATGAGTGTGGTTTGTGACTGTAGATGCTGGAGATTAAAACCAGGGTCCCCATGCTTGTGTGGCTGGCACTTTACCCACTGAGCCATCTCCCCCCCTTTCTGCCCTCTCCTTTCTGTGTGAAAGAAACTTTGAGACAGGATCTCATGTAGCCCAGGTTGGATTCAGACTCTCTGTGTCCTAGGTGACTTCGTCCAGACACTGAGATGACAGGTACGAGACATTCGAGGGCACAGCCTCTTATCCTTCCTTGGCTGGGACATTTCTCTAGGAGAAAGCTGCCCCGTGTGCCCATCGGCTCTCTCAGAAGTGAGATGGAAGGGCCAGGCGCCTCTCTCCTTCCCTTTACCTTCCAGTCTTCTACAGAGTGACAGCCTCCAAAGATTTCCAAAGAAATGTTTGAAAATGTCACTGTCAACCCTCACATGGGAGTGTGCGTGGGGTAAATGGGGGGGGGGGAGAGGGGGGACTAATCCTGGTGTTATTATCTGCATCTGTGCTCCAGTTGTCCCATCTCTGGCATTTGGGATCTTTGCTTCTTGGCTCCTAGACTCTCTGGGCTTGCAGGTGGCCATGGGACCTTCCTAGCTTTCTGGAAGGACACACTGCTCCAGGCTCCATCTGCATCAGGTCTACAATCACAGTGGACCTCTGGACAGGGTCGGGGTGGGGCAGACGGGTGCTCAGCGCTTGGGTCTCATCCCTTTCTTCACTCTGGTCCAGGTTGGTTTTCCACCAGGTGCAGCTATGCATCCCCCATCCCCTCCTCTCTCTTCTTCCCTCAGGACATGCTGGTGTATCTCCCCACTTCCCACTTCTGACTTGGGCCTGGCCTTTTCTCTCAGGGAAGATCTGGGAGCTCTAGGCGCCCTGAGAGTCAGGCCCTTACCTGTGGTCCCTTAGTCACTGTGACTCTGACTACAGGTCCCTTTCTGATACAGTTCATCTCAAGGGGCTGCTCACTGCCTTGCCACATCCGAGGGCCCTCTTCTCCCCTGGCCAAACCCAGAGCAGAAAAAATGACATGTAATATCCCTTCACAGGAATGACTTAAAAATTAATGCGGGCTTCCACGTGCCACCCCGCCTCCACGGGAGCAGCCTGCACTCCCTGTGTGAGATTAAAACCCACATTTCATTTTTATATGCTGCGCTTAATCCAATAATGATTTTTCGTTGCAAACGGCAATAATATCTCTCAGCATAGTTAATCAGACTAGACTTAATGCTGTCACTATTTATTAACCTTTGTTGAAAAGCAAGAAGTTTCTCTCTAATCTGCGATTGTTGGTCCTGTCAGAGTCTATCAACTGAGAAAACAGTTTTGGCATTCATTAAAACGGTGCAAACCCCGAAATGACAATCGGGGCTGGGCGGGATCTAGTGCATGAAATCCTCGCCCTGTTTATCAGGATGGCCGAAGAGCTTGGTGGGAGGGCTGGGGGGAGGCATTCGGTGTGGCGGGACCCACGTGGTCAGAGGACCGAGGGACCCAGCCCCAGATTCCTCTTAACTAAAAATCCCTTTTCCAGGAATTGGGGGAAGGAGGGGGGAATATAGAAACTGACTTGACCACCGCAATGGCTTTGAGCTCCCCTGGGCCTGGCCCAGGTTCTTGAGCACTCAGCTTTGTCCTGCCATGCATTAAGAAGCTGAGCTGTGTGCCTCTCATCTCCAAAGCCTGGTCGAGTTGGAGTCCATCAAACATGGCTGCGGAGATGGCTCAGTGGGTAAAGCAGCTGCCTTCAAAGCATGGAGACCTCGGAGATTGAACCCTTGAATGTCTGTAAAAGGCTGGGGATGGGGTACATGCTCTCTGTGCCAGCGCCGGGGAGGTAGAGACAGTGGATAGACCTCTGGAGGCTTCTGGCCAGCCTGTCCTACTTGGTGTGTTCAGGTGAGTAAGAGACTCTCTCAAAAACCCTGAGGCCTTCAATGCAGGGGGATCCCAGTGTGCTCAGCTGGGACCTTTCAGGAATGCCCCAGCACTGGGGGGGTGGGGGATGGGGGGGGTTGAGTAGGCCCGAATGTCTTAAGAGTGCCTCTTTAGAAAGTTCCTGGGTGATGCAGGTGCTGGGATCTGGAAGCCCCAAGGACCTACCTAGTGGTTTGGGATTTTATGAACCTTGCTGGATATCACTGCTGGGCCATCCATTGACAGCTGTATTAGATTAGGGTGCATTGTTTGGGGGCCTTGGTGGCTTGAGGCACCTCAGTTTCCTGCTGGCTCTATTCTGGAGCCGCCCTGCCCACTGCACATCTCAGCTTTACTTCAATCCTGTGCTGCCCAGCACTGGGATGGCCTTACAATGCAGGTTCTGATCGGCAGAGCACAGTGAGGTGGAGAGGTGCCCTAACAGGTTCTCAGGCTGTGCAGAAGTTGGTGGATGCCATGTCAGGCAGGCAGAATACATTTTGTATGTGCTCTGCCCAGTCATAAAGAACCTCAGCTAGATCACCTGGCTGGGCCTTGCAGAGGCAACCTGTGCTCATACCCATTCCCTGATGGGAACCCAGCTTTGAGAAAAAGGGTGCTTTCCACCTGCTGAAGTCTCTGACAGAAAGCAGGCTCAAGGGTCCCCCTTACTCCGTTTCTGAGAGTTCCAGCCATGCCTCTTGGGGTCCCTGTTGGCTCTTCACTTTCCAAAGATGGTTTAAGAGGAACCAAATATGGGGACTGGAGGTGTGGCTTGCTTGGTGGAGGGCTTATCTAGCAAGCATAACATCATGGGTTCGAACCCCAGCTCTATACAACCAGTCACAGCAGTACACACCTAAAATCTCAGCACTCTGCCACTCCAAAGTTCTTCAGGAAGTCTGAAGTTCAAGGTCATCCTTGACTACATAGAATGTTTGAGGCCAGCCTGGGCTACATGAGACTCTGTATCAAAACAACCCAAAAAGCCTAGGAGGGACCGTCTATCCACAAGGTAAGCGTAGCAGTTGTCATGGGCTCTTCTGGGGGCAGCCAAGGTCGGTAGCTGCTTTGAGGTTCCCCCCCAACCCCCCACCCCAGGAGATGATGAGGCCTCAGCCCTTTCAAGAGCAGTTGGTGAGCAGCTGTGGTTAATTACTCAGGAAGGCTGAGGGCGCCCAGGGAAGGTGCTGTCTCTGCCCTGTCTGGTGATAAAGGCAGAAAGGAAAGTTAAAATCCAGAACTCTCCCTTGCCTCTGTTTGCAAAGGAGCTCAGGCTGTCACAGATGATGGGAGGCCCTTACTGTGCAGAGATCAGTGCTGGCTGCAGCAGCTGTGGCCCAGAACCCACTTTTTGTTTCTGCCTTGGAAAACCAGAGCCAGAGAGAGCTCCTGGAGGCGGCATCGCCCAGAGCCTCTGGAATCCTTCTGTGCAGGGAGAGGAATCGATTCTTCCACATGGAAGTGGGACCTAAGGGCCCCCAGAATGCTCAGGAGCACATGTGGCCTGTCCCCTCTTCTTTTCTGGGTCCCCAAGAAGCATCTTACCACCTCCATAGGTTAAAAGAAACCATGCAGAGGAAGTGTGTGGATTTCAGATGCACAGTATCCCCCTGCCTCTCGGTCTGTTCCATGTGGTGATCTTCGTGGGACTGAGGACACGAAGATCTATATGTATCTTCTATATGTATTTTCAAGACTTATTTTATTTTTAAAAAAATTAGGTGTGCTTGCACATGTGCACGTTCCCGTGGGACACAGAAGAGCATCAGATCTCCTGGGTTTAGAGTTAGAAGTGGTTGTGAGCTTTTCAGTATGGGTGCTAGGAACCAAACTCAGGAATTCTACAAGAGTAGTGGGTGCTCTGAACCACTGAGCTAACTCTCCTGCCCCTACTTTATCTCCATCAAGTGGGTCTTGGGAATCAACCTCAGGTCAGCGTCCTTGGCTGCCAATTATCTTTATTCCCTCTATCTGGCCAGCCCTAAGGCCACTTGGTTGGCACTGTACTCTTAGGCACTGAGGCATGGGCCAGCGTCCGTTGCTCACCCGGCTGGGCTCAGCGAATCTGTGATCCCAGCCGCAGTGCTTGGTGCTCTGGGTCACCGCTCAAGGAACTGATGTGTGAGGTACATTTGGAGGGATGGAGCTTGTCAGGGATGGAGGGAATAGAACCCCTGGGGCGTAAAGGAGCTAGATTAGAACTTGGTGGACCACAGTGGGCTGGCTGGCGGAGGGGTCTGGCCGTGAAGCAGTGTGTGACAAGTGTGGAGAGCTGGGGATGGCTGGGGAGGAGCTTCGGGTTTGGAACATCTGACTAGGGCTTTGGCTCTCCCTAGTCCATGATGGGAATGCCTGATCAGCACTCTGACATGGGGGCAGGTTGGACCTTCACAGCTGCTGTAACCTACTGGTTTGTTTTTATAAACTGTGACCTTTGACCCCCCCCCAATTCCATTGTGTTAACCCTTTGTATTCAAATCCTTCTCCCCTTTTCTGTCTGAGCCTATGGTGAGTCTCAAGTTAGCTGAGTCTATGGTGTGAGGGAAGGGTTTAAAGGGTTCCTATTATTTCTTAGATGAATTTCAAGCTTACGGATCTTCTTAAATTTTTTAAATGTGTTTTGCCTTGCATGTATGTTTGTGCCTCACTTTCACACCTGGAGCCTGCAGAGGCTCGAAAGAGGGTTGGATCCTCCTGGAACCAGAGCTACAGATGGTTGTGAGCTGCTGTGTGGCTGCCGTGTGGAGATTGAGTCCAAATGCAAGAGCAGCCAGTACTCTTAGCCACTGAACCATCTCTAGCCAGCCCCTGGACGTCTAGCTTCAATACCGTGTGCTCCATTTCTCTATTCCAAGAAAAAGTAAGCGTCTGTGTGTGGTTTGTTGCTTCCCACAGAGCAACCTGTCCACCTTCCTGGGAGTACCCTTTAGTGTCACAGAGGATAGGGCGTAAGTTTAAGTCCTCCAGTTCTGTTCTTATGGTTCAAGACTTCTCTCCATAGTCCACATCTTCTGCATTTTTGTATGAATTCAGAAATTGACTTTTCCAATTCTCCTACTGAGCAATCAAAGCAGACCCTCAGGGGTTGATAGGGATTGCTTGGATGTAGATGATTCAGGAGAAAGCAGAAGATGTGAAGGAGATACACACGGTCTTCCATCCACGGACGGCTCAGCTCCACAACCCACCGCCCCTGCCTCCTTCCCAGCTCTTTTCTTACTCCGTCTGTGTGCCAGCATAGAGGCCTCCTCTGCCCTGTGACCACACAAGGCATCTCCTGCTCCTGCCTCTGAGCCCTCTCTTCCTGGAACTGATCACCATGGCAGAAGTTCTTTGTGTGTTGATGCCACTTCCTATGAACCGTGAGCTCTTGAAGGCAGAGGGACCAGCTCTGTCTGGTTCATGGGCTCGAACCCAGGGAGATCCCCTGAGAAGATTTATGAATGAGTGAGTGAATTCTCATGAGGATTTATGAATGAGTGAATGAAGGAAGTAAGGAAGGTTAAGCCCTTTCTCATCTTCTCACACACACCTGCAGCTTGCTGGCTGCTCTCATTCACAGCTCCATATGCTCCTTAGCATCTGTCTGCAAATGGGGAAACTGAGTCCTTCTGCTTGGCCTTGTGCTTCATATTCCACTCTGGCTGTCATGTGTTGCACCTTGAAAATCCCTATTCATACGGCAGGCAGATGCATGTGATTGTAGTTTTTACATTTATGGATGTACTGTGTGTATGTGTGTATTTGTACGTGTGTGCACATATCCATGTGTGTGTATTTGTGTGTGTGTGTGCATATGCTTCAGGGTGGGTGTGGAGGTCAGACACCAGCTGCAGGAGTCCGTTCTCTTCTTCCACTGTGGGAGTGCTGGGGTTTGAACTTGGGCTTTGAGGTTTGGCAGTGAGCACCTTTATCCACAGAGCCATCTCGCAGGCCTGGCTGCAGGCAGTGATGATAATGGAGTCTTAATTTCTTTGATGAGGTACAGAGGTACTGTCTTCCAGCACCACTCAGAGCATTAGGAAAACCAGCAGTGGGGTCTTGCTCAAATGAGTCTCTACTTGTGAGTAGGAAAATCTGAGTCTGTAAGATGCTGCCAACAGGTAGGGAAGACCAGTGACAGCAAGGAAAGCCCTGGCTCCGCCCCCATCCCTGCCCCTGCCTCCCCTGTCACCCCCTGCTCCCAAGGAACCACAGGGTAAGGCATCTAACTAATTAGTTTGTGGACACGACTGGGCTAGATAGATTTCATTGTGCTTTTGATCTCAAGTCGATACAGAGGCCCGGTGTTAATGGAGTCCCCTGGGCGAGGACTGTAAGGATGACTTAAGGAAGGACTTCCTGAGGAGACCTCAGGTGGCCAGGTGGCCAGATGGCCAGGCTGCCAGCATTGGCTGCAGAATATGGGAATTCAGAGAGAGACAAGGAGATGAGAAGCTGGTTGCTGTGCAGGATCCTTGAGGGAGACCGGGTGGAGGTGCGGAATGGAGGGGTGGCTCTCTGAGTTGATTCTCTAGGTTTAACTCAGACTAGGCAGGAACTTGAGTGGGGCTCCCTGGGGAGCCATGGGAAGAAGACCTCACCTCATGTCTGGTATTTCCTACTCCACCCAATCCCGTTTTAGTTACAGGCTAGCCTGGAAAAGCCGAGGCAACAATGACTATTGTTCTCCCCAATACATAGATCAGCAAACTAAGGCTGGTGACCCTGGCCTGCAGCTTCAGGACTAGCCAGGAGGATTCTATGATACCAGCCCCACTTCACCTGGTAGTCCATTGACTTTGGTGATGGATCTGATTGGTTTTTATTTGTGACTCTAGAATCAATGACACCTTACACCACAGGGGGCTGGAGAGGTGGCTTAGAGGTTAAGGTTCAGTTCCCAGCACCCACGGGGCAGCTCTCAACTGTCTGTGGCTCCAGCTCCAGGGGATCTGACCCCCTCACACAGATAATACATGAAGGCAAAACACACCAGTACATGTAAATAAAAATAAATCATATAAAACATTTCTTAAAAGAAGAAAAAAATGAAAAAATGACACGTTAGTCCACAGAACAGTGTTGCCTTGGGTCGAGGGCACAGGGCATGAGAGGATAGCTCGTTATCCTGCTGTTGGCTAGTTGTCATCATGAGGTAGTGACAGGGAACAGAGAGATGGGAACACTGTGAGAGTCACAGCAGACAAGCTTCCCTATCAAGCCTGACTTGGGTGAATGGACTTGATCACCTTGGTTACAGGAAGCTCCTGTTTTGGGGGTCAGTGGTCCATGTGGGATCTAACAGTGTGTCTGCTTGATTCTGTGGTACATGGCATAAGGGACTCCATCTTGCTGTGGTCCAGCCTGCTTCATCCTAGAAAGCTAGTCCCAATCCACGGTCTCCCAACCAAAGAGAGCAAAAATATCTCTATTGTGTTTGTTACTTAGCCCCTGGACTCTGCCAAGTGCCCGATAAATATGTATTCAGATATTTTCAGGGTGGACAAATAAATTTGAGGAGCTGAGGTCAAAGGTTTAAGAGAGCTTCAGCTGGCTACCCAAGAGGGAGAGGGCCGGATGAGACAGCACACTCACGTGACCCTGACACCGTGTAGGCAGAGGCAGGAGCATCGAAGGTTCCAGGCTAGCCTGGGATTAAGATGGCTGAAATGTGCCTGTATGGTTTTGGTGTGATGTAGTACTTGACTGATTTTTGAGAGGTCGGGTAGGGTGGACCATGACCCTTCCAGAAGCCCTTATTTCCTGGTGCTCTCAGATGGCTTTCAAGAGAGATGGGGGGCATAGCAGAAGGGGCTGCGAGTCAAGACAGCTGTCTTCCATACATGCCGTGGTAACGGAAGGGCCTGAGCGTGCTTTGGTGGTTTTGTGTCAAGCAACACGTCCCTCATGTATGAGCACCACTCGTCATAGTCTCGTGGAGACACACAGTGACAGAGCAGCTGCTGCTAACTCAGATACAGCAGTCACCACACTAGGAGTCTGGAAAATGTCTACAGAGTTTCATGCTAAGCATAAAATGCTTCGTCCTAGAAGGGACACGTCACTTCTGTGTTCAGCTTGTAGTTCAGACTTAGTCATGTGGCCTCACTAAACCCTAAAGAGGCAGGGGAGCAGAGACAGGAAGCTTTGGTAGAAATAGTGATGTCTGCTACATGCACTGGTAAAAGTCACTTCATCTGACTCCATGGCAAACCCAGTAAGAAAACCAGCAAACATAACTGACAGTGCGCCATGGGCTCCGTGCCCTGCACCTAGAGCGGCACGCTTAATAACACAGTCACCCCATCCAGTAGGCACTTGAAGAATTTCCATTTTACAGATCAGAAAATGGAGGCTCAGAGAAGTAGAGTTACTTGCCCAAAGTCACACAGCTAGGAAGTGGTAAACACAGTATTTGAACCTGAGCTACTTTGGCTACAGAACCCATATTGTACTAACCCAGTCTCCAATTGTATTAGTCAAGGACTAATACAATTGGACTAGATAATACAAAAGGACTAGAGTCCCAGAACTTATAGGTAGTCTCTATAGAGTAAGGGAATTTGTTGATGACGTACAGTCTGTAGTCCAACTCCCCAACAATGGTCAGCAGCAGCTGTAAATGAAAACCCGAGGATCCAGCAGTCGATTAGTCCCACAAGGGTCGCAGGCAAAGAAGATTGACTCTTCCTCCTTCCAGTGTCCTTATGTAGATCTCCAGCAGCAGGTGTGGCCCAGATCAGAGGTGTTCACACCACAACACCTGAAACTTGTGTCTTCCAGACGCAAGATCTAGATCACAGGTGAGCCTTCTAATTCTGGATTGTAACTCACTCCAGATAGAGTCAAGTTGACAATCAGAAATAGCCACTACACACCGATGGAGAAGTCTGAGGCCTAGTAAGCCCCATCTAACGCCTGTCCTCCTGCCCACAGATCTCCGATAGAAGACCTCCCTGTTCAGTTTGGCCATTGGGGATTATCAGCCATCCTTCCTGGGTCTCTCTTGGGTGGGCATCTCACAGTCCTTGGCCTCTGAGTTCCTGAAGCAAATCTGTGCTGTGCCTGGCTGGATAAGTCACTTCTGCAGGAGCCAAGACTTTTCAAGACATTTTCAAGCATTAAATGCCAGGGCTGGAGACTCGGCTCAGTGGTTAGGAGCCTGTGTTGTCTTTTCAGGGGTCCGGAGTTCGGTTCCCAGCACCTGCATCAGGCAGCTCACATTCTCCTAAGTGCAGCTCCAAGGAATCCTCTGGCTTCTGCGGGCCCCTGCACTCACACGCACAAAATCTCACACATCGGAGTGCACTTAGGCACACAGAGGCATACAGCCTCTCAAAGCTTAAAGGATAAAAAGATGCCATCGGTGAGTTTAGTAACTTGCCTTATACAAAGGGACACAGTTGAGGACACTAGCAGATGTCTGAAACCCCTGGGAGTATTCATTAACCCTGTATGAGGTGTGATTTTTTTCCCCTAGGTATACAAACCAGGGATGGAGTTGAATTTTTATAATTCAGGCATGACAAGAGATAAGCCAACGATAAAGCCAGATGATTGTAACAAGGTACCGTAAAGCCGTGACAGCAGGCTGCAGAGATGGCCCAGCCGGTAAAGCAGTTACAAGCATGAGGGACCCATGAGAGCCCAACACATTAAAAGCCAGATGCAGGGTCGTGGGCCTATGATCCCAGTGCTGAGGGGCAGAGAGAGGCGGAAGGGTCTGTGGGGCTTGCTGGCCAGGAGGTCTAGCTGAATTGGCAAGCTACAGGTTCTATGAGAGACTCTGTCTCAAAAATGACGTGGACAGTGGCATCGTTTTTGATGATGCGTATCCTGAGGTCTGTGCGCATGTCCACACTCACACGCTTAGCGTTTTCCCTGTCTCTGAGAATACCTCACTGCTGTATTCTCGCTCGACCTCAGATAGGAGCGATCCGTGGCCGAGGTTTAAGGGTGCTGTGAACACATCTCTCCCATCCTGTGACAGTCAATTTGAAAACAGAGAGTGCCACCAGGCAAATGGCGGGTGGGTAACATACACACAGTATAGATACGCCCGAAGACGTTCTAATGCCACTTCCTGGCTGGGACAGAGTCTGAGTGTTGTGACATTTCATGCAACACTAGAATAATACATCACTTCAAACCCATGAATTGTTTATTTCTGGAATTTTCCCTTTATTTTTGGACAGCAGTTGATCTCAGTCAGATGAAACCATGGGAAGCTAAATCACAGATACCGTCGGGTATTTTTTCCATAGAGGGCCATATGGTCTCTGTCACGGCTACTCAACTCTGCCACAGCAGAGGCAGTGTGCGCACTAAAAGGTGTGGCTGGTTGCCAGTAAAACTTTATTTACAATACTGGATGAGGTGGGTTTGGCTCGCAAGCCAGAGTTTCCCAACTTTTGTCTAGAATGTCCCTTACCTGCCCAGGGAGTATTAAAATTTGTTCATGCAGCGGTCTAGGGAGATACATAGCAGGCAAAATGTACCACACTAGTGCAGGACATACGCCTGTTATCCCCAAGCTGGGGAGCTGAGACAGGAGGATCCCTGAGGCTCGCTGGATAGCTAGCCTTACTGAAGTGGCGAGTACCATCAGTGAGAAACTCTGCCTTAAAACATGGGATGGAGAGCAATTGAGGACGCCTGATGTCAACCGTGGGCCTTCCCACATGCCTCATAGACACAGAAAACCTATGCACGTGATCACCTTAAGTGTCTCTCCATGGCTGACAGACATGGGGGCTCCCTTCACCCCCCAGATTCCGTGAGTGGTTTTAGCCATTCCAACTGACGGAAAGACAGACTGAGAGACCTGAACCTTGCTCATCTGGTTGTTATTTAAGTGGGTATCACTCCACCATGTTCTTGCCTCCCAGTACCTGACCTGGGGCCTCACCCAACAGATTAAGGAAGTAAGCAGCCTCTTTGTGGGGTATCAGGAAAGTATACAAAGGAGAGGCGTGGAGAACTCACACTCACTCAACCCTAGCACCAGGCAGCACGTACTCCGTGAGACTTTCTCAACAACCTAAGGACAGTGACTCCCAAGGACACCCTCTGTGTCCCTGTATGCTCTGGTGTGTCCAGGCCTGGAGCAGGACAGGTACCCAGTTGTCAGATACAAGAAGGGTAAATGACCCACCCGTATTTGGTTAGCAATATTCTTGGCAGTTTCATCAACTACTACATGGATTTGGGAGCAAAGGTGAAATGAGGTCCCCCCTGCACTTCACACCCCAGAGAGCCAAGAGCTAAGGGTCTGAGTCAGCATCCCATGATCAAGACCGGGTCTTATGCAACCCAGGTTGGTCTTGAGCTTACCTGTGCACAAGGATGACTTTGAACTTCTAATCCTCCTGCCTCAACTTCCCAAGGACTGGCACTACTGGCATGCTCCGTTATGGATTGTGCGGTGCTGGGGAAGGAACCCAGGGTTGTGTGCACAGCTGGCAAGCACTCCTCGGGTTGAGCGACATCCCCAGCTCCCAGGAACCTTTTGAACCATGTTGGTCCCCAGCTCCCTCTTCTGGAGTTGGCCGGTTGAAACAATGGAGCAGATGAGCTTTCTCCCCAGAGTTCTGGACATTGAGGAAGTGAGGTACGTGCTCCTCCGTGGCCTGATTTAAACTCTTTAACGTCCTCAGACTGCCTGAGATGAGCTCAGAAGAGGCCTCCCCCACCCTGGCTGCTGTGGTGAGGTGGCCAAGGTGTATGCTTTTGCTGCTGAGAGAGAATTGAGTCTGCCTTCGTTATTTCAGATTAGAGAACATTTGTTTGTATTTCTAGTGATGGGCAGAACCCAGCGCTCCCAGGAATTTTGCTTCCACCAAGTTCCAAAATCTACATTTTTGTCCTGTGCCAGCCAGTCCAGGGTCCCCCTCTGGCCTCACGCGCTCAAGTTGATACTCATCATGTTAAAATCATCACCCCAGACAACCTGAATGCTGCATCTTGTATTTTAGAACCCATTCAGGGTTTTTCCCCCAAGTTGACCCAGTGTTCAATGTTAGATCTTATCAATAATAAACCTACTCATCCATCCTCACGCAAAGTGGGGATACCAGGGGAAAAGATCCTCGGACAAGATCACAGAGCTTGTCCAGAAGGAATGCAGAAGCTGCACACTGGGAGGCCTTCCTAGAGCACTGCCCGACTTGGCTTGTTGGTTGATTGGGTGGGAGACAGGGGCTAAGGATATTCTTCACTGAGCTGGATCAGCGAGCAAAGGGGCTTGCTGCCAAGCCCATCGGACCCGAGTTCAATCCCCAGGGCTCATGTGATGGAAGGCAGGATCTGACTCCTGTAAGCCGTTTTCTGTCCTCCATGTGTGCACTGGGACACACATGTACCACTCCATGAATTAACAGAATAAATTTTACATTAAAAAATTATTAAAATGACTACTAAAGGGTCTGGGGAAGTGGCTCAGTTAGCACTTGCTACACATGCATGAAGACCTGGGTTCGGGTCCCCGGCACCCGAATAAAAGCCAGGCACACACGGTGGTACATGCATATAGCCCTAGTGCTGGGGGTTGGGGAGAGTGGAGACAGGAGGAACCCATGTACTTTGGGTTCAGTGAGGGACCGTATCCAAAAAAAAAAGAAAGACAGACAGGGTCCTACAAATGGCACAGTGGATAAAGTCCTTATTGTATAAACCTGACAACCTGTGTTTGATCTCCAAAACCCACATGGAGGTGAAAGGAGAAAACTGGCTTCCTAAAGCTGTCCCCTGGCCTCCACGCATGTGCTATGGCACGTGTTCCCCCTCCCCATCATGTCACAATAATAATAAAATCAGGTGAGACTGGTAGAAAACACCGGACTGACATGGTCTACACGCATGTGCACACGTGTGCACACAAGAACTGTACACTCACACATCTGTGTTGTGAAGGTGTATGTCTGTAGTCCCAGCACTCGGGGGGCTAGCCTGGGCTACATAATGTCTAAACAATAAACTGAACTATACCAAGACCAAAAGACTATATAATATAAGGGTATAAGGTACAAGCAACAGCCAAGAAGGGGACAGGGTATTGGGGAAGGGGCCCAGGGTGGAGGTGTTTTCTGCAGGGTATACTCTGACACTTAGGAATTGTCCTGCTGTTTGGGGTGAGGTCTGGCCTTTGTTTTTCGAGGCAAGGTTTCTCTGTATAACCCTGGCTGCCCTGGTAACTCGCTCTGTAGATCAGGTTAGCCTTGAACTCAGATCCTCCTGCCTCTGCCTCCCCACTGCTGAGGTTAAAGATGCACGTCATAACGCCTGGCCAGGCGTTGCCCTTTGACATGCTTGATTTCTCTGGAATCAGACACTGGCCACATCCTCTTCCACAGATCCACCGGACTGAGTTCTATTTCTACACAGCCAGATCTCTCTTAGGAGTTCCATCCAGCCCCACACGCACAGCCCATAGCAGCATGGGCCTGTGTCCCCTCTGCCCTCAGAGGTTCGGATTCTGCCATCTGAACATAACTGTAGGAAAAGAAGATTCCAGGCCTGGCCCCCTTGGGGTTGCCAGAAGCCTGGTGCTTCTCACCCTTAACGTTAATTTAAAATCGAGAAATCCTCTCTTGGAGGCTTGGGAGAGGGCTCAGTTGGTAAAGTGCTTGCCATACGAGCATGAGAACCTGAGTTCGGATCCTCAGGACCCATGTACTAGGCTGTGCATAGTGGTTCGTGCACTCTCAGCTCTGGGGGTTGGGGTTTGGGGGAGCAGAGATGGGAGGTTCCCTGGGTCTTGCTGGCCATCTAGACTGTTCAGGGGTGACCTGCGGCTTCCGTGAGATAATCTGACTCAAAAATAAAATGGAGAGCAATTGAGAAAGATGCTTGGTGTCTCTCAACTTCTGGATCTCTCTCACACACACACACACACACACGGCTTACATACACACATGGCTTATACACACACAAACAGACAGACACACACACACGGCTTATATACACCCTCGCACACACAGACAGACACACGCACACACGGCTTACACACATACACACATGGCTTATACACACCCCCGTACACAGACACACACACGCACACACGGCTTACACACACACATACATGGCTTATACACACCCCCGTACACACACAGACAGACAGACAGACAGACACATGGCTTATACACACCCCCGTACACACACACACAGACAGACACACCCGCAGCTTACACACACACACACACATACACGTGGCTTATTCACACACCTGTACACACGCAGACACATACACACACGGCTTATACATACCCCTGTACACACACAGACAGACAGACACACACACAGCTTATACACACAGACAGACACACACACACACACACACACGGCTTATACACACACCTGTACACATCCGCCCCCCCCCCCCCCCCCCCCCCACAGAGCAATGATCTGAGGTCATCTGCCACTGTCCACTTCTCTTCCCTCTTCCCTTCTTGGGTGCAGCAGGACACATGGCCCTTCACGAAGGAGGAATAGTTTTACAAGTAGCTTCTGGAGCAGGGCTGGGCTAAGCAGTTGTAATTTCTCGCAAGGCTGTTTTTATGGAAGAAAATCGAGTCAACACTCTGGAGTATACTCGGCTCTTTCCAGAGACGGGAGAATTAATCAGATTGCAGAGTTCGCTGTCTAAGGCGTGCAGGGCGGGAGGGCCTCCGTTCATCAGCAGATTGGCTCAGGGAGACTCGGATGAAAGGAAGGCCGGCCCTCTCCTGGTGCCTTAAATATTGGCAGGCAGTGGGGTCGAGATGTTTCCTTTTCTTTTGTTGTTAAGGAAAGCCATACAGATAATTAATGCCGTTGAAAGGAGCCCGCTCCGCCGGCGTCTGCCAGGCTGGGCTCCCCCCACCCCGCAGTCTGGGATCTTCTAGGGAGAAAAAAAAGTGAAGCCCCCTGGGGGACTCTGGCAATTTACACAAGCAATAAATATCATCCAGAGAGCAGACAGGACCAGCCAGGGCCTCAGAGCTACAGACATTTGAGAGGGGGACTCAAGTCACAGTGTATGCCAGTGAACTTGACACAGGGAATGCTTAGCACCATCCAGTCCTGCAGCATCCTGCAGCCTTGGGGTGTGGCTGTCACACAGTGATTATTTGAAAAAGGTAGGTGGTCACCAAAGCTTGTACAATGGGCTTGATGCTTGAAGATTTTTTTATCATGCTGTATGTCTGGATACCAGGAAAGTCTGTTACCATCCCTAGATGCCAGAGGCAGCCATGGGGTCATACAGTCCTGGACAGGTCTGCTGTCCCTGGAAGTCCTGTGTGTGCCTCAAGGTGCCCAGACCTGCATGCAGTGCTTTGTGAGCCCTGGTCTCGAGCACTTCCTGTATCCCAGTCACTCAAGTTAAGTGTTGGAAGGACTCTTGCTGGCCCCATTGTTCGGATAAGGAAACTGAGTGAGATCATATGGCCAGTCGGAGTCAGAACTAGGATTGGAGTCTGTGTAGTCAACTCCAAAACTGATCCGGGTGAGGGGATGGGAGGGGCAGGTGGGAGGAGATGGTGGGGTGAGGGAGTAATGGTGTACATGCATGCTAGTCAGCATGCTCATGTGATATAAAATGAACCTTTCAAAGCAAGCACCCGAGGTGGTTAGTACACTCACGGTATAGTGTGGTTGTCACTTCTGGCTCATTCTGAAGCAGACTCCTCTCCTGGCTGTTAACCGTCCCCACAGGGAAGCTCACACCCACAACCCATCCCTCTGCAGCATGCTCTGTTGTCATGGAGGATTGGCTCCTGCAGAGATCTGGCAGTGGAACTTGGTGGTGTCTGACCTCTCTGCGCCAGCGTCTCTCCTTCAGGGTTTCTGGGTGCTATAACATGTGTTGGCACCTCATACCTTTTCATGGCTGATTAATACTGTTCTAACACTAGATCGCCTTTTCTCCTTGGCCGTGGCTGGCATTTGGACCATGTCCCTTTGAACAGCTGTTGTGGCTAGTGATGCCGGGGATTCGTAGAGATGGACATTTGCTTGAACTCTTGTTCTTGATTCTGTAGGGTGTGGAATTGCCAACTGGTCTGGTCACATTTGCTTCCCTTTTGTTGGGGGGGGACCCCCCCCAGACTGTTCTGGGGTGATAATCTTTACCTATGGCTAGATCTCCAGGGCCCCCTATGGTGAGCTGAATCATCTCGAAATGCAACGTTTGGCTGTGTCTTGGGGACACAGCAGACTTGTTAACTGAGTACCAGGAAAATTCACTTATGCAACAGATTTGGGGTGTCACCACCAAGGGTGATGTTAGACCAGGTACACGGGGGAACACCTTGGTAGTCCACAGATGAGGCCTCACTGCAACTCCTAAAGCAGGAAGTACTAGAGACAGGGCTAGGAGTGTAAATGAGTGAGGGTGAGCTGCTGGCCTATAGAGAGTGGTGGAGACTGTAGCAGTGTCCCAGATGAGGCCTGGCTAGTGACTGGCAGTTGCCAAACTAGCTCAGTGTGGCCAGACTTGCCCGATTTGTAGAAGAAACTGGAAATCCCAATCTTCATGTAAAAGTCTCTGACTCCTAGCCAGATGTTTTAGCGCACATCTGTAATGCACTGCTCTTGGGGGACAGTGGAAACAATTTAGGGTCTCATCTCCAGCTACATAGTTTAAGGAGCTTAAGGCCCGCCTGAACCACATGGGCGATCACTGCCCCCACTTCCACACAGCACTCTGGCACTTCTGCCAACAAGTCCAGTGTCTAAAGGGCTAACTCCTGCATCACTGGCCTTCGGGATGTGTGGCGGAGGGGTGGAGCAGCTGGGTCCGTGTAGAGCCACCACCTTGCTGCTGCTTGGGCCACTCTGCCAGTTGTAGGAAACAGTATCTGAATGGGTGACATCATCACAACACCCCACTTACACACTGTGGCCCCTTAGACATTTTATCAAGGTAGAAGGCCCCCAAATGCTGGTCATCAAGTGCCAGCAGCCAGCTCTTTTTTTTTTTTTTTTTTTTTGGTTTTTCGAGACAGGGTTTCTCTGTGTAGCCCTGGCTGTCCTGGAACTCACTCTGTAGATCAGGCTGGCCTCGAATTCATAGAGATCTGCCTGCCAACCAGATGCTGGGATTAAAGGTGTGCACCTCCATTACCTACTCTTTAATGCCTGCTCTTCTCTCACACTGGCTTTGGATCATACACGGCAGAAGGTAGACATGAGCAGATTCTCTGCTACCCCTGGACAGATAAGCAGAAGAAAATGTATTCAAACAGTGGAGTAGTGTTCAGCCATAAAAAAGTATACAGTGATGCTCTGTTCTGCCACATGGACCAGTGGTGAACACACACATACACACACACACACACACACACACACACACTCACACTCGATGCTATTGACAGAAGGTGGGCCGGTTGTCACGTGACTGTTGATATGACATGTTCAGGAAGGGGATAGGCACAGACTAGAGGCTGCAGGGCTGAAGAGGGGGCCAGAAAGTAAATGTGTGCTGGATTGGGGCTCTCCTTTTAATTCTATAATTACGGTATGACATTTTAAATTAGCATTCAAAATAACGAGTTTCATTATAACACGTTTCATTTAAATCCAGATTCTGCCTGTGACAGAAACCATGAGATTTTGTTCTATCCCTATCCATCTTCCTGATGCCCTGGATTGTTGGGGGTTCCTTGTGGGGTGTGATGAGAATGTTCTGGAATTAGAGGGGGTGGCTGTCCTGTCGTGAGTGTTCACTGTTGCAGGTCGGACTCTGAGGTGTTAGTGCTGGTGAGTGAGTGTGCGCTCCCTGATGGCCGGGCTAGTGGAACCTGGAGCTGTGTATGCCGGGTGGGGACTTGCCCTTCCCTTAAGCAGGTTTAGGAAAAAGGATGGAGATGACCGGCTGTTGGCTTTGGTACAAACCCATCTTCACTTGTAGACTCAGAGTTGAGGAGTGGGAGACCCTGAGCATGGAGAGGTGAGAAGGATGAGGCCTGAGCGTGGGTTCGAGGTGAAGCAGGCAGACCTTGAATGGGAGACGACAGGCAAGAGTTCAGCCTGAGCTCCTTGCAGGCTGAGTTCAGCTCAGGCAGTGTTCACAAGAAGAGTGCTTTTTACCACATGTGTTCTGGGGATCTGAACTCGGGCTCTTGAGCTTTCCATAAAGGAGCTTCACTGACTCAGCCTTCTCCCCAGCTCCAATTTTCATAATTTTTTAATGTGAGTTTTAAAGTGTAGTAGGTTCTGCTCCTTGAATCTCTGGGATCGGCCCTCTACATGCACACACCCCTAAGAGAACTGTTGGCGTCCCGTCATCCCAAAGGTGGCCTTCTAGAGATGACCCTGGTTTGGGGCTACAGTTGTAGCCTGGCTGCACTGGCAGCTCCGACTTGGGTGTCTGTCCAGACCTGGGCAGATGCCAGCCTCTGAGCCTCAGTTTACCCTATTATGAGTCAGACTTGGAGTTGGTTTGCATGGATGTGATAAAAGTGCATAGTGAGTTAAGCACACAATAATTTTGATTAGAACCTTCTCTCTGTGCATGGTGATTGCTGCTGTGGACCTTCCAGAACAGGACTGTATGAGTGAGCTCTCCAAAAGGATAAATAGCTTGGACTGTTGTGATGGGGGGGCTCCAGCTGCCAGGACCTCTGCTCCGATAGCTCCCTACCCCCACCCCCTTTGTGGCCACTCTGGACCTGCCACTACCAGGAGGGGCTTGGCATGAGGACCAGCAGATGCCAGCCTCGGCCCGCGCGCAGATGTATCTGCCAGTTTCTGACGGGAAGACGTGATCTGGGAATCGCTCACTTCATTGATAATTAAATTCAAATTAAGAGAGATTTGCATTTATGAAATGCCTGTTTGACAAGGTGTCACTGTACCATCCACCACCAGGGTGCTTGGGAGCTGACGGGAAGGGGGAGCAGCCGTGGGAGGGGTAAGGCGGCAGAGGGTCAGAGCTCTGTAGGGAACACACCACAGGGCCTCTGCCAGGCCATTTAATGTCACCAAGTCCCATACCCCATCCCTTTGGCTGCCCCTGGGGTCCACCTCAGGGTTTCACAGCTGTAAGGAGATTATGAAGCCTGGAAGGAATTTCCCCACCCCCATGCCTGTCACCCTTCCACTGAACATTAGCAAGGAGACCCAGCTGTCTCTGGTGACTTTGGTGGTGACCCTGATTGCCATGCAGGCGGAGTTGCAAATCCCTTGCTTATTAAAATGTTAGGTCTCTTTGTACCCCAGGTATAGCTCATGGACCTATAGGGGACCCCAGTGGGACCACATGCCTTCAATAGATCTTGTCTTTTCTCCCTTACCACCTCCTCCAGAGGTGTAGCTGTCTCCTCAAAAGACCACACACACACACACACACACACACACCCCACACACAAAACAAAACAAAAATCAAAAAAAAGCCAAACCATTGCCTATCCCAACCCACCCAGGTTTCCACAACAGACCTCAAGCTCCCAAGATGGCTGCTTGTGCTCCACCCATCCCCCCCACGTCCCTGAGCTCACTCTCTTCCAGAACTTGCTCTCTCGTCTTTCCATTGAAGATGTTCTACCTCACTCATAGTGCTGAGGGTTGAGCCAGGGTTGTGTGTGTAAAAGAGTTATTTTTGACGTAGAAGGAGACACGGGTGGCTTGATTTCCCAGCCTACTAAGACAAGAAGTGCTCCACTCTCGGCCTCGAGGCCAGCTTTCTTCCTCTCATTTCTTCCAGCCCATGGTGGTAGTTGGTACCCAAGCAGGTCAAGGCAGCCTGTGCCTGCTGGCTGGGGGAATCTGAAGAAGCAGGGAGAGCCGGGGCTTTTCATTGTGATCAGAATAAGAGACTCCTGGAGCCACATCAGAGTCCTTGCGGGACCTCCAAGGCTGTGTGGCCTTTGGCAGGCTCCACCACCTGGAGGATCCCCCTGCGTAGAGCGGCATCATATCTCGTTATGGTGTGTCTGGTGTGACATTTCTGTGGCTTTTTCTACATGGGAGCAGTAAGTGGGGGACCTGTGGAAACTTCCACATGGCTCAGGTCTCTGCTCTCCTTTTTCAGTGTCCCCTCAAAAGTTGTGAGTGGGTGACCCCCAAACCCTGGAGTTAAGATTATTTATTCCGTTGTACTCCGTATGTGTGGGGTTGTGTGTGCAGGTGCATGCGCACATGTGTGGGGAGGGTGCATGTGGCTGCCCTAGGCTGCTTCACAAGCCCTTTTGATCGCTCTCCATCTCATATAGAGAGGCAGGACTTGCACATGGACCCAGAGCTCATTTGTCTAGCCAACCAGCTTTCTCTGAGGGTTCTTCTCTACCCCCTCTGCTGAGATTGTAGACTGGCTGCCACCCCCACCAGCATTTCCCATGGGTTCTGGGGATATGAACTCTGGTCCACTTGCTTACTCAGTGTTTTCATCCCCTCAGTTGCTTACCCAGCCCTGAGATTATACGTAAATTCTATTTCTCCTTAGGTGATGATTAGGAGCTTAGGTTTTGGCTCCACTATTTTACATTCACACATGAGCACACATGCGCGTGTGCGAGCACGCACACTTCTCGGTAGGAAGGCCTCCTTCAGTGCTTGAAAGGACAGAACACTACGCCAGGCCTCGATTTCCCCGTCTCTGAAGTGTGTGCAGTGTGTCTCCTTGGGCAGACTGGAATAATAGCAGGGAGGGCCGGTCTTACCTAACTGTCCCCATGCTATCCTTGGTCACCTTCGCCTTTAAGAAGCCAGTGTCAACCCCATGTGACAGGTAGGGGAAACCGAGGCACAGAGAGGTGACATGAAGATCTTTAAGCCATACAGCTGGTAATTAACAGATCTTGGCTACCTCAAAGCCTGGAGCTCCCAAGTCCTGGCACCCCAACAAAATGTCAAGGTAGAGCCACACATAGTGTTCCTAGTAAATACTGACAGTAAAGACCACAGCAACTGTGGCAGGCAGCACTTCCGGATGAGAAGACACACACCAGGCCAAGCTCCGAACTGAGTCCAGCCAGGCTTTTACCAATACCCCCAACCTGCTATCTCTGAAGCCAGGTGGAATATTCTGGCGCAAGGTGCAGTGGCATGAAGTATCGCCTTCCTGAAAATCCCCTTATATCTGTGGTGCTATCTAATTACTGCATTAGAGAAGTCTTCAGACCATGTATTGAACATTATAAATGGGAATAAGATGGTTCTGGTAATGGCTTAATAAAGCAGGTAAGGCAGCCCCGACCGTCTGCCGGGTCCTTGGATGGCGGCCAGATTGATCTGTCAGGGAGGCAGAAATCAGGGCCTGCATCGGCCCCCGGAGCACTGTCTCCGTGAGGGACCCTGGACTCCATTCTTTCTTTGCCTTTGAAGCACTGCTCAGGATTTCTGGCTAATAGCAGTCACAGGGTTGGATGGAGAACCGTCAGTAGCTGGTTGTGCCTTTTACAGCCATTAGCTTCTGACTGGCTGGCTGGGATGAATGAAGGGAGAGCTGGAAGTCCCCGTGGCTGAGGATATGTGGACCTACTGTGGTGGCAGTGGCCAGGGAGCATGATGGGCTGTGCATGGAGAGACTACACGGCAGTCACGGGGTCTGAAAGTAATGCAGCCAGATGGGGCACGGGCTGGCTGCGCCACTGGTCTGTTGTGTTCCCAGGAAGCTGCTGGTGGACTCAAGTCTCTGGGGCTTTCTGTGTATGTGGTAACTTGAGCTGTGGACTGTCTGCTTCCACTCCCCCTCCCGGAATGCTCATTGTCATTGTCCTTCCTTATCTCCGCGCCGGTTCCTTCACACCCATCATTGCTATTGTCTGTGGATTCTTCCCACTGCTTAGAACTGGTGTTCTCCAGCCAGAGAACAGGTGTTCCCCAGAGAGGCCATGAGACATAGTGGGCACATGAGAAGCCATATCACAAGGAAGGAGGAAGGATGTCCCTAGGTGCTCTGCATGGTCCCAACCCCCGCTCTAACTTCTTGACCTACCCAGATTCCTGTGTGAGTGTCTGAGGTCACATTCCAGCACACCCAGAGCCCCTCCCCAGGCCTGGCATTCTCATTAGGCGTCATCCTTGTCGTCATGGAGACGGGGCCCAGGACCCCAGAGAGGAGACGCAGAATTAATGGCAGCGCCGGGTAAAGGATTCCTGTCTGGGCAAGCTTGATGGATTACGTTGACGAACCATTTGTCATACTGTAATTGTTCTGGCAAATGTAATACCCACTAGTATAAACATCACACTGCTTTGCTAATAAAACCCAAAATAGGAAGAGAAAGGATGATACAGTGCCATGCTCGCTTAAAGAGACAGCGCCTCCGCTCCGAGTGGGGCCGCTGATCTTCCCTGAGGTATTAGCGCCAAACAGTGGCCCGCCTTCGAGGCCTGCGCAGTGTGGCTACTGAGTTGGCCTTTTCTCACCTCCTTTGTGATTCTTGGTGGCCATGTGGTGTCTCCAATAGAGTCTATGTGTGCAAGACTTAAGGCCGCTGCCTCTGAGGAGCCCTCCTGGACCAGCCTTCCTGGAGGAGCCAGCCAGTCCTCTGAGCTCTTTTGCCTTAGGCTCCCTGCTGCTAGATAGAAGGTTCCTGGGGCTAGAACGAAGGGCAGAGTATCTCCATTTCTCTGCCTTCCCAGCGATCACACAACAATGCCTGGGACACAGATGGCATCTAATGGAGGCTCAGCAAGAGGTCTAGTTGAGCACACTCATGAGCCCATGCCAACATTTCAAGACCCCATACATCATCAGGAGCCATCTGTAACTCTGTTTGGCCCACACTCAGCCACTGTAGCTGCCCTTTCCCAAATCCCCTGCTGCTTAACTCCCAGATGCCACCTGTCTCAGGTAGCTGTACCATGCAGGGGCCTCCATCAGCCCTCAGAGCCTTGGGCTTCACACTCAAGACTTGGTGCTTTCTGATTCTGTCCTTGTGCTTTGTCAAGAGCAGCTGAGGAGCCTGTTCACCTTCCCTGACCATACCTGGCACGTTCACTTATCTTGTAAGGCAGTTTTAGGGTTACAGCACAACTGAGTGCCTGCCCATCCCCACTGCACAGGCATCTGGGCAAATCCTTATCTACATGCAATGGCTGTTTTTTCCTCTGGGGCTCACCTCTGCAGACCAGGAAAGCATCAGAAGGAGACCAAAGATGCAGAGGGAGAATTTCTCAGGAAGGGAGGAATTCCTCTCATCTTCCATAACTGACTACTCATAGCTGCAAGAGAACCGGGAAGACATCACCACTCCAAGTTCAGGTGTACACATTCTGACTCTCAGTACCTCAACTGAGCTGGGTCTTAAAGAGGTAGCAAGATCCACATGGGGGGGGGGTACCCCTAATCCAAATTGTCTGCTGTCCTTAGAAGATGAGGTAGCCATGACATAGACACAAGAGGAATGACATCTGAGAACACCACTGATATCAGTGCTGTGGGACAGATAGTGGCTATGGCTACACAGCATAATTCAGTATGCTGACACCACAGAACCAAGGACTCAGGATGGCTGCAGCATGGACATTGTGTCATGTGCGACTTACCATCTTTGTGGCTACTGCTTGGAATCACTCCCCTTCTGGTACCTGAGCTATGCTCTGTCTGTCTGTCCTCATTCTTTCTGGGCTGACTTATTTATCTGTAGTGCTGGGAATGGAGCAAGGGCCTTTGTGCATGCTAGGGAAACACTCTGCTACTAAGCCAAGCCACACCACAACCCTCTACTGCAGTCAAGTGATCTGAAGCAAATCTTTTTGATGGACCTAAGAAATAGATACCATTAATGCATAGGCAAGGAACCCATCTACAGTGTGTGACAGTGTCAAGGTTCAGAGAGGGTAAAGCGTTTGTCTAAAGTTGCACAGCTTGCTGGCTGCTGCACTAGTTTTTGAGTCTGAGATCTGTTCTCTTCACTGCTCCTCCCTAGACCTACCCAGACTGTGATTAAGACAGGCAAGGGTGTGCTGTTATTTTGTTTGTTTTGTTATTTCTTTGGTTGGAAACATTCAGGCAAATAGACCTTTGTCTATTTGTTGGCTTGTGATGAGTTTACCTGTAGACACTGTCCAATGTCCCCGGGGAAGACACTACCTGGTCGGGCTGAGCTTGGTTCCCTGGGCCTCTTGGCCACAGCTAGGATGCCCTGTGGCTGCTCAGGTTTGAAGCCACACCCATCTGGTCTGTGAAGGTGCACCAGCATGGTGGAGAGGTTATTTGAGGGAAGGGCACCAAAGTGGCCCAGTTCCCATTACCTTCTACCCTGGGAACGACAGGACGTATCTAATGCCCATTTTTGGCTTGTGGCTATGTGTATGTGCCCAGGGTCTCAGTAGTACCCATTTGCAAAGTGGTTTCTGGAACAAGAAGAATCCTTGTTTAGTGTGTGCCAGTGTTTGACCCCACCCAGGGGAGTTTCTGAAAACAAAGCCCAGGCCTCTCTCTGTTGAATCCATCAAGTAGAAAGCGCATGAGCCCTTTTGATGAAAAATCCTACTTGTGGGCTTACATGGCACTGATGTACACAATAAGTGCTTAATTATTTCTCTATGGCCAAAGGCAAAGCAGTGAGGTAAGGAATCAGCTTTCTCTTTTGTGTGTGTCTCCATTATTTGAATATGTTTTATGACAAGCACATATAATAACTTAGTGGCTTTATTTTAAAAAAAAAAAAAAAGCCTTCCTCTATAACAGGAAATTTCAATGTACCATTAACTTGACACACAGGAGCTTGTCCTATCGACTGAGGCCGTGTGTAACACCAGGCTACTGGCAAAAACAGCCATCTTCTCCGGCTACCATTTTCCCTGCCATTTGTGGGGGCAGGAATGTGGAAGGCAGGAAGGCAGCTAAGGAGCAAGGACCTCAAAGCTTCTAGCTTGCTTCTGCTTCTTCTGTCCCAGCTAGGTAGCAGAAGGCTAGACCACACGGATCTTGGGGACTCCCAGATCCTTCTAGACCCATTAAGCAGCAGGATAGACCTTGTGGGCTGGTGTGATGGAGGAGGGGGTTGGGGGGAGGATAGAATTTTAGCAACTTTTGCAGAAGCAGGTATCTGGGTCTGGGATGACGATGGCTGCTTTTCAGATTTATGTGGGATTTTTTGTTTTGTTTTGTTTCATTCATTCAGTACTTAGTTGGCTAATCTGCTATCAGTCATGTGGGGGAAGGGAAGACCTCCACACCCAGCCTTGTACATTTCTCTATGGTCCAGAGCTCTCTCAATTGATGCCATCCCATTCTGGAATTTGGTATTTTTGTTTTGTTTTTTGTTTTTGTTTTTGTTTTTACGTTTACAACTGACTGGGGTCTGTGGGGAGAAAGACAAACACCTCTCCCATGTTTGGAGTCCTGCGTAATTTCTATCCCTTGACCTTTGAATGTATTTGAATGTAAGCAGCAGTAAAAATGAAGAGCTATGACCGTCATTTCACACCCGGGCTGTACTAACCGGTTCCTGCCCCAGCGCCGGGGGTTTTAAATTGGCTAATGCGGAATGCTCGCTGAGCTAATAATAATTCAGATTACTTCTGTCAGCTATTCCGGTTTCATGGGTAATTTAGTAGTTGAATAAATTTTTTTTTAAAAAAAAATTCATTCGTTACCATGGGCTGCGATGAATCAGTGGATGGTTTAACATTGGCAGCGGTAACTGTAAGAAGATTTAAATCGCTACTGCGAAGGATTTGAGTGAAGGTAATGTTTTATAATGTTCTAAGCCATATGCACTACTTTCAGGCCTCATCAGTTTTACATTGATTCCTAGTGAAGTGTTTAATTGCATCGTGAATGCTATATAATTCAGTTCTTTCTGCTAATATGGTATATATCTCAAAGTGATGTACAGCCCTGACAGGGGGAATTCGCCGTTTTGTGTCTGGGTTTAGGAAGACAGCAGGTACTGGGTGCCTTCGGGGCTCATGGAAGGGTGGTCCCCCCCCCCCCCGGGGTGGAGGGCAGTGGCTTGGCTCCATCTCATTGAGACTTGAAGACATTGTTGGCACATGCTGGGTAGGTGGTGTCTGTCACCAAGGGGCCCACCAAGGGGCCATGCCAGCCGGATGGGTCAGGGGGTGGGGAAGTCCTCTCAGCTGTCTGACATGATCTGCAGAGAGCTTTGCGTTGAGCTGGCAAGGCCTGTGCATGCTGATGGGCCACTTGCAAGTGGCTGCCGGGCCTTCTGTTGCCTGTTGTCGTCTGTTTAAGCATGTGTTGAATATTCACAGAGTCCTCTTGTTACATGTGGAGGTGGCGGTGGGAGCTTTGGGGGGGTGGGGTGGAAGACTGACATGCACACCTCGGGAGGGAGACTTGAGTCATGTCAGCTGTGACAGAGACCTCCGGGGGCCCCGGGGACTGGCACAGTTGGCAAAGTGGTTGCCTTGCAAGTGTGGGGGCTTGAGTTCTCATCCCAAGAATCCACATTAAAAATAGCTATGTGCCTCAGTGTACCCACTTGTGATCACGGTGCCGGGAAGTCCAGACCAGCAGACCTCGGAGCTTATTGGTCTGCCATCCTAACTGTGTCTGTGATCCCCAAGCCAGTGAGAGACCCTGCCTTAAAAAAAGATAGTGATAGACACCTGATGCTGACCTCTGGCCTCCACATGCATGCGCACACGTGTATGCTCGCGCGTATATGTACACATACCACACGTAGAGAGAAGGTGGCAGATGGAATCCCACAGGAGCCGCCAGCAGTGTCTAGTCATGAGGACCTGAGCTCAGGGGCACATGGGAGTATGTGTTCTCAGAAGGGCACAGGCAGCTCACATCTCCAGCCTCATGTCCTTAGGCTGCTGGAGTATTTATTCCTTTTCCCTCAAACCCCTCGTTTTAAAAGAAAAATTCAAACATAGACACCATCCAGGCCAAACTAAATACGGTATGTCTGTGGGCATAGGCTGCCTCAGCCACCTGTTTGCCTTGTCTGTTCCCGGGCAGGGCTCTGCTGTTGAAGCAAGAATTGGTTTTTCTTTCTGTCAACTGAAAAAGTACGTGCAGTTCCAGATAGGAGAGGCAATGCAAAGAGACCTGCCAGGCTGGAAATGATCATTAGAGTTGGGCGTGGCCATGCGTAGGGAGGAAGGAGGCTGAAGGCTTCCCGCCTGGCAGGTGGGAACTGGTAGGGCACATTCTCAGGTAAAGATAAAAGGGACAGGCAAGGTGTGCGGGGCTCCAAAAGGTGCCCGTGGGGGCAGAGGGGCAGATGTTCGGCTTGGGATGAGCCTTTCAAATGACAGTGGTGACTGCAAGACTCAGTGCCTGCAGCCCTCACTCAGTTGCTCACTGCTGCTTCCAGAGAGACAGTGGTGACTAGGAGAGATGTCCGTGCTCTCCGTAGCCTCTGTGTTTAAAGGGACAGATAAGCCACACTCAACTGTGTCCTGCGTCGTGACTACCACAGGTTGGCTTAGCTGTCCCTGACCTGGCCCTCCAGGGACCTGTTTGCCTAGATCTCCGTCCTACATTCTCAGAAGTGGGGCCACCATGAAGAACACCACACAACCTGGCTGCCTCACACATATCTCACCTCAGTCCCCGTGGGGAGCCCAGACTCCGGGTGGTTCCTTCAGGGCCCCTACTCCTCACTTCTCCCTAGCACAGACAATCCTCCTTTGTGTTTTCACAGCAGTATTTGTCAGATCCAAAACATCCTGTTTCCAGGACAGACATCTCAAGCCCAGCGTAGTCAGATGATGATGATGGTGGTGGTGGTGGTGGTGGTGATGGTGGTGGTGGTGGAATACTTATCAGACAGACCCACCCCAGTGACCCTATTTGAGTTTGACTGGTCTCCCCAAACCTTGCCTCCAAATAAGGTGACATCCTGAGGTCTCGGAGCATGTGGAAATGAGGGTCCCCATTCAACCCTTCACACTCTAGTTAGAGGGACATTGGGGATGTGGTTGTGACTATGCAAAAGAGACAGGAAAACTGCCATAGTACATGGCTAGGGATGGAGGCATCTCTCAGCTCTCAGTGATGCCGGTCACATCTGCCCAGAGTGGCAGGACCTTCAAACATTGTTGGTGCATGTTTAGCCATCTGATATCAGCTGTCAGAAAGTGGCCTGGCTCCACCCTCTGCATGGCGCCAGCACGATGTAATCAGAGCTGTCCTTTTATCTTGGCTCTCCAGGAAGGCCAGGCAGCTAGCTCTCTTTTTGATCACTGTAACCTTGACGCAGAAGAATAATATACCCGTGCCCACGGAAGAGGGGCTCGCAGCGTGTTATTTATGAAGGCGTCTGCCGGGTGCATTTCTGGTTCCCAAGTTTGTGGGTGTCGCCAAGATGGAGAGACACTGGTGATACCTGGTGATAAGCAGTGATCGTGCCTGTGGATGAGGAGGCTGCCTGCACCCACAGCAGAGATCAGGGGTTGCATCCTGCTTGGAAGTGGTGACCCACATGCCTTTCTGGAGGTGCAGGATCAGTGGACAGAACACTCTTGACAGTGTGAGGTCGGGGGAGGCCATGGACATGAGTTTGGCTTGGAAGAGTGTGAGAGCTCTACAGTGTTAAGGGACCCCAGAGCTTTAAAGCCTCGAGCTCGGGTCCCAGCTCTGTTCCTTTTTTGGGTGGTCTAGCTGCCAAGCAGGATAACTCTTGCCATTGGTTTATTTTTATTTATTTATATTTTTTTTGCAGAAAGGAGAACAAATCCTTCCCAAGCTTGCCTCTAGGTTAGCATGAGAGACTGTACGGTGGTTGTCTGGTCCCTACCCTGTGTCTTAGCTACCCACGCTGCATGGCCCTGCAGCCTAACCTTTCTCCTTACCTGCCGTGGGGTGAAGGGAAAGGCATGATCTGTCCCTAAGCAAGCGCTCAGTACTGGCAACATCTCCTGGGCTCCTCTGGGCCATGATTCTGAGTGGCCTTTCTCCTTGGAAGTTATTTCCAGCCCTGGCTCAAGTATAGACACAGCCTGTCCCCCATCTGCCACTTGATGCCATGCTCAGCTGAGAATTTAAAAGGGAGAGGGGTCAGTGAGGTGGCCAGGAAGGTAAGGGGAACTGCTCTTAAGCCAGGTGACATGAGTTTGCTACCCAGCACCCAGGTAGTTGAGAGAGAGAATTGACTCCCAAAGGTTGTCCTTAGACCTCTCCAAATGGATTATAACGTGTATACGTGTGCCGCACACGTAAATCGGTAATTGTGAAACTGCATTTTCTTATGCTCTGCATGGCCTCGGGTCCCATGTCATCAGAGTGCTGCCCCAAGCCATCAGAAGTTTCCTCCCTAAGGTGATAAGGATGTGTGTTCCCAAGGGAGCCATGTCTGTTTGCTGCAGGCGGGCTGGTCTACCTCAACTGCTGTAGCCACCTCACTTGCTAAACTAGACGAGGCAACCACCTTGTGAAGACGTGTGGTCCCAAAAGCTCCCCGTGGCCAGGGTTTTGCAGCCTCTCAGCATTTTGAGGGTCTCTCAGATTAGCATGTGGGATTGAATTAGTGCTCATTTTCTCTAATACAATATAGAGGGATAATCACATTAGTGACTTTCACAGCACATCAGATTAGACGTTTGGAACACGTCCCTGCCTAGAAGAGTGATAACAGGGTAAAAACAGATCAGCCAACAGCCACCACTGGCAAGCAAGTCTCCGTCTCTACTCTCCAGAACATCACGCTCTCTCTGTTCCAACCCCCCTGGTCCCCACAGAGGAGGGATTTCATTCTGCCCCCAACATAAATGGAAACGAATGTAAGACCTTACTTAATAGGGGTGCCAAATGAATGTCTGTCTAATGGAAGGGCAGATATATAGGCAGAGCTGAGACTGTAATTAATAGTACTAAATTATACTCCTACCTCTGCCCTGGCCCTCCAGTCCCAAGACGCCTGGCGAGAGCAGCAGGAATGGTTGAATTGTTGGCCACTGTCGCTGGCCAAGGAAGCTGGTCTGTGGGCTTGAGGCACACCTGACCGGAACCTCCTACTTCAAAGCTCAACTGCCACTTGTCCAGTGCCTTCTCCATTGGGCTTCCAGAGCTTCCCAGGCTAACTTTAATTAATTAATTGATCAATTAATTATTAATTAATTTGAAGAACTTGTTTCTAGAATGGCATCCCCAGGGCAGATCTCCTGAGCAGTGTTCTCTGTGGGCTAGCCTTGCCACGGCACTGTCCCAACATTCCTTACAGACAGACGGACTCCCTGAGGTCTCTCACTGCAGACTCCAAATCGGTTGAGATAAAGTCTCTCACTGGGACTTGGTACCTGCTGATTCAGTGAGGTCAGCTGGGCCAGCAAGTTTTAGGGATGTGTGTGTCTCTAGCTCCCCATGCTGGGATTATAAACACCAAGAGACAAAGAGTCATGTGTGTCTCTTATTGTGGGTGCTGGGGATTGAACTTGGGTCCTCACACTTGCGTGACAGGCACATTACTCACTGAGCCATCCCCCCAGCCTGACTGGAGAGTCTTAGCCTCGTTCTGGGTCAGCAAAGAGCTTCATCTGATCCATGAACAGTCTGTGGTGGGCTGTGGGGATATAGCCTTATGGAATGCTGGACTCCATCAATTAAAGAAAGCAGACTGAGGTTGGGAGAGGTGGTGGGAGAGAACAAGGCTGACTCATGGCACAGGGTAGCGCTGGCACCCTCTGCTAAATAAGGGGAAGCCACTGGGCAGTTCCCCATAGGAGAGGGGCTGGGATCTGGTATGTTTAAAGAATCAAAGCATCTAGCCCAGTGTCACACGCCTTTATCCCAGCACTTGGGAGGCGGAGGAAACACTATGAGTTCAAGGCCAGCCTGATCTACATAGTTCCAGGATAGCCAGGGCTACATAGAGAGGCTCTGCCTCAAAATGAATGAATGAATGAGAAGAGCGCTCTGAGATTTAATGAGACAGTTAATGGAAATGAAGGAAGACAAGTTCAAAGGATAGATAAAGGATAGGTAGGATTGATTCATTAGTGGGTTTGATATGTGTGGCAATCTATTAGTAATGCCTACCACGGGCATAGGAAAGGCAGTGGCCGTATGCATCCAGTTTATTTGCTTTCTCTGCCTTGTGAGGCATTTATTGGTTGATGGGAGGGGAGGAAGATAAAGGCTCACCCAGGGGTCATATTTGGTGCCTTTAGCAGCAGCTGTGGGTGCTTTGATAGGGCTAGTCACCCGCTCGTCACAGGAGTGTCAAGCAAAGAGATGAACTGAGACAGGGTGAGAAGAGTCCATATTGTCTCCACCTGAAACTGCCAGGAATCAGTTCAGGCAAACAGATTCTTCAGCAGATGCAGAAAGACAGCCAGGCTTCCAGAGACCTGCATGATTCTGCAGGATGCGTCAGGACAGTTCTTAGAGGTCAGGCAAGACAGGGGTCATCGGTGGAGCAGGGAACAGAAAGTAGTTTTGGGGGAAGTCTGGTGAAAACTGAGGTCTGAGTTTGGGCACAATCTGCTTTCCTCTTCCCTTACAGCCGGGAAAGACCCATCCGGTGCAAACAAAGTAACAAACCAGAAGCACCTCCAAGCTGAGGACAGGTAGGCAGATCTCTGTGAGTTCAAGGTCAGCCTGGTGCCTGGTCTACATAGTGAGCTCCAGGACAACTAGGTTATGTAGAGAGACCCTGTCAAAAACCCTTAAAAAGAAAAGAAAAGAAAAGAATCTAGAAGCATTTCCCAAAAAGACCTGATGCTAAGCCAGATTGGAGAACATCTGTCAGGCCATTTTTGAACGTGAGCTTTACGGAGATGTGTTAGTCTATAAGCAACATACGTGTAGCTTTAAATGGAGCGGTTCTGCTGAGTGCTGGTGTACAGGCAGCCTTCCAGCCTCCTCCTGGCACCAGCCCCCGGCCGCTTGCCCTGCTCACACTTATGCCATGTAGGATGGACTGACACATGTTGGGTGGAAGCCAGACTCCAGGGGAGGCTGAGGACGTGGCTTAGCAGATAAAATGCTTACTGGGCAAGCTTGGGGACCCTGAGTTTGGATCCCCTGATCCACGGAGAAGCCACTGTGTTTCTGGGGAGTCTCATGGTGCTGGGGAGGCTGAGATAGGAGGGTCCTTGGGGCTTTGCCATCCAGTGTAGCCAAGCAATGACCTCCAGGTTTAGTGAGAGACCCTGCCTCAGTAAGTGACAGAGAATGATAGAAGAAAACACCGTGTCAACCTGTTTCCTAGGCATACACTTATATGTATACAAATGTGTACATCATGCATGTACACACAGACGTAATAAACCAGACTTCCAATTTTAAATTAGAGGATTATTTCTCTGGATGCTGGGCAATAGTAATGAGGGCGGCTCCCTAGCAGTGTCACAGTCACAAAGGGAGCAGCCACCATACAGCCAGCATACTGTCACTCAGCCGGGATGGCTGGAAGGAGAAGCGTATTCAATGCCATTTCTACTTATGATATCTCCAACTCACAATGGACTTGTTGGGGCACACCCCATAATCAGTCAGGAGCACCCGGAGTCCTCACTGGGTGGGCATGGAGATGTGGCCCCTCCCACCCGCATCCTGTCAAACACCTAAGGGGTTGGAGTGATGCCTCCTTAGCTCTAGTGTGTCCTAGGAAGGAAGTTTCTGTGGTGGGGCCTGTGTGTCCTGCCTGCAAACGAGTATATCTGTAAGTACAGCACAGGTCACAGAAAGGCTCAGGACGTCATAAGCTGAGGCAGAATTGCTGTAGTCACTGACTCTGTGATTACACATGGCTGTCATCTTAGTGCCCGGGGAGATGGTGCAGTGATGGAATCCAATTGTATTTCAGGGGTCCCTCTGGAGCATCGAGAGAGTGGATGAAGGCCGCTCAGGCTTAGCCTTGGCAATGGCTGATGGGTGCCTTGGTGGGCCACCCATGGGGAATGAAATGACCAGAGGTGAAAGTCTCTCTCAGGCTGGGACCAAGCAGTGATGAACTCACCAGGGGTTTTCTAGAGGGGGGAGTTAAATGGGGAACATAGGGGAGCAGAAATGAGGTGCTACTGACCTCCCGAAGGGATGTCAGGGCCACAGTGGGCATGGAGGTGAGACACAGCTGGGCTGACAATGGGCGCCAGCCCTGGAGACCATGCTGGCTGGCCATGCAGTCACCACTCAGAGTGTACATGGCCATCCTTTCCCCAGGGCACAGACACCCAGGAGAAAGGGAGTCCTTCTAGAACATAGCCCCTTAGTCACCCCAAGTCTCCAGCAGAGCATGCGGAAGGCTGGGTGACCTCTGTGGTGATGGCTGGGAACAGCTTCCTTGCTAGTTCACTCCCCTCTCTTCGAGAAAGGATACATCATATCTCAAGTAGTCCCCATTATGTTTAGCACAGGCTACCCCAAAAGCCACCTTCAGCTCAACCCCAGCCAATTCAGCAAACGCTTCCAGAGCCCTCAGGCTTGAGCCACCAGTGAGGAAACTGAGGCTCAGCAAAGTGACAGGCCCACTACCTGTCACACCAGCCCTGTCCCAAATGTGCTATATGCCAAGGGCCAGATGGATATCATTTCTTAGTCACAACTGTCTTGCCACAGGCTGTTACCGTGACACCCATTTTACCAGAAGGGAAACTGAGGCCCAAAGAGAGGATAAACTTTGCTGTGAGTCACTCCACTGGAATGGAATGAACTAGGCTGGGATCTAGACCGCTCCACACCTCCCGTTTGCCGTCCCAACCCAAAGCACTCCAGCAGCTGCTGAGGCAGGGGATAGAACTGGGCTTAGCCTGTGAGGAGGAAGCATCAGAGGCTCTCGGGTTGATCAGGGCAATGTGATAGGGGGCTTGGAAACCCCAGTTCTGGAGAGGTGGGCCCAGAGGTATGGAAAACAGAGCTCACACATCTGGGATGACAATCTCAGCAAACTCACGGGAGCTGGGGTCCTGTCCCTCACAGCACCCAGGCAGCAGTGAACCAAGAAAGAGCTCACAGGCAGAGCAGGGGACTTCCTGCTTGCTTCAGCAAATGTGTGTGTGCGTGCGCGCACAATGTATGTATGTGTGCCTGTGTGTCTTGAGTGAGTAGCTGGGACAGTCACCCACGGTTAGCCTTACATTTGCCCGACTTCCCAGGAATTTGGCTAGTAGAGCATCAAAGGCTTTGGACCTGTGGTTGGGCTGCGCTAGAATCCCAGCTCTGCTGCCTACTAGCTGCATAGCCTTGAACTTGGCCAGTCTTAACCTCTGTGTGCCTCAGTTTACCCATTCAAGACCTCTGTAAGGAGCAAAGTGGTACTTAGAACTGCTTCCGGTGCATGGGGCACATTCATTATGTGCTAGGTAGTGCTTGTTATTAGAGTTTGTTTGTTTGTTTTTCTAGATTTTTCTAGAAACAGCTAACCTCATAGCCCCATTGCAGCCATTCACCCTTGCTACCACCGTAACAGGAGAGTGACCATGGACAATGTGGCCATATTGGGTCATTACATACCAGCTAGCGTGGCCTGTCTGGCATTGGCTCAGTGGCAGACTGTATCAAACAGTTGTGCCTGGTGCTCAGGTGGGTCACCTGTCACCACATTTCTGTCCCGATAGTGTTCTTTAAAGTGGTTTCTGTGTGGCCACTTGTGACATTTTTCCCTGTTCAGGAGTACTTCTGCCCACTTCTGTAAGGACAGACCAAGATCTAAGTAAGGCTTAGTAACCCGCCTTGGGTCACACCACTGCTGAGAGAGAAGGCAGGCTCGGAGCCCTCAGGTTTTGATCCTTGAGCCTCTCTACCCTCTAGGTATATGCATAGAGGCTAAATATGGAAAAATGGGGGGTCCATCCCAGGGTGTGAACCATCCTCCTCACTGGAGATCTGGGGAGGTTGGAGGGCATTGGGCAAGGCTGGCAAGTCCCGGTGGCTGTGTTTGCTCTACAGACAGCATCGTTGTGGTTTTCTGGGATGTGTGCTGTCTATATTCTGACAGGGAGGGGTGTTGGGATCTTGGCCGTGTGCCTGTTGGCAGTGGGCTCCCGGAGGACATGTGGAGCGCTGTGGGAGTTATCCAGCTGCCTCGGGTGATGGCTGGAGATGGAGTGAGATGGGGCTGGGTGGGACTCTTCCCGTGTTTCAGACAGGCTGGCAGATAGCGGGGCAGCACATGTGGGTACCATTTGCGCCCTGTCTCTTCTGCTGGGATGGGCTGAGCCAGAGAACACACAGGTACTTGGCATTAGGAAAGCAAGACCCCTGTCCCCACAGACCTCTGCCTCATCCATGCTATTAAAACCTCAGGTTCTTTCTTTCTGCTCCTCCACCCCATCTCCCCCAAGATAAATTTCACCCTCCCTGGTTTGGCTTGGAAACCTCTTGTGATATGACCCAGCCTGCCTCCTGGTCCTAGCTCCAGTCTTCCATCTTGTGTGTCCCTGTGTCACAGTTAGTGCTTTCTTTTCATCAATGCCTGGCCCAAAGCTCACTGTGACATATAGGTGAACTTGAAAAGCCAGGAGAGGTCTGTTCACCTGTGCCTCTTAGGTAGCTTCTTCTGGCACTGTGAGTCTGGTGCTGTGTCTGAGACTTTTTTCCTGTTCTTGTCATCTAAGTCTGCCACATGGGGTAGAATCCTCTTCATCCTCACTTTCTAGGGGGAGGTAGAAGCACTGAGGTTTTTTTTATTAAGTGCCTAAGATGCCCCAGCCAGGAAATGGTGGTGCCAAGACTGGTACTCAATCCAGCTTGGGCCCCATTCCGGGTTGTATGATCCAGCTCAGATTTGGATCTGCGTCCTGTCACACGCACGCACGCACTCACGCATGCACCATGCTCCAAATTTACGCCCTTACTCTGTCCTGCACTCACTGTCACCACATTTACAGGCTCTGGTCACCCTGTGATGCCCTTAAGAGTTTGATGGATCAGCAGTGGCAGCACCAGCCCAGCTGTCACACCAATAAAGACAGTCTCAGAGGATTGTGGGAGATGCCCAGTCACCCTCTTTGCTTATCACCGGTCTGTGCAGAAGCAAGAGCCTCTAGGATATTCAGGAGAAGGGTCAGAATGTTCTTCAGGGGTAAGGCTGTTGGAAAGAGAGATGCCCTAAGCCTGCTCCCTCTGCCAAGCCTCGATCTGTGGGCATGTGACCCATGTTGGCCCTCATGGCTCTGCTCACAGTGGACACATGGCTTCTGCTGGCCCCAGCGTCCATCATCCCAGACCTCCGATGCCATGCTGGGGTGAGGAGTGTCACATTGCATTATCAAGTCCTCATCAGTCCGTGTCATGTTGGGGTGTAGCGTGAAGGCTGATGCTTCCTCTAATGTGATTCGAAAGTGAGGAATCTGAGATGGCTTCCCACAATGTATCCTGGGAAATTAACATCACAAGCCCACGAAGGTGGCTGCTCAGAAAGTCCTGCTGCTAATGGGACATGATGGGCCCGTGGGGGAAGTTTAGATTGGTGCTTAAACTTTTCTGAAACTGAGGAATTCTATAGTACTCTCACTCCGAGAATGATGATCAACATCTGGGGCTGGGAGTTGGCTCAGAAGGTAAAGTACCACCACTCACACATGAGGACCCAGGTTTGATCCCCCAGCACCCCTGTAAAAAAAAAAAAAAAAAAAAGGCAGGGAATGCCTAGAACCACAGCACAGGGGAGGCAGAGACTGGCGGATCCTGGGAGCACTGGCCAGTCAGCCTGGCCTAATTAATGAGTTTCAGGTTCTGCAAGAGATCCTGGCTCAAAAAAGAAGCTTGAGAATAACCTAGGAATATACTAACATCCACCTCCGCCCTACTCACAGTCGGTGTCTGGGCTCCCCTCCCTTCATGTTCTCATAGACCCTCCGAGAATAGAATCTTTGCAGAGGTCATTAAACCAAGGTCACACAGAATTCAGGTGGCTCTCATCGGTGAGAAAGCCACGTGAAAAAAACAGACATGTTAACATGACGGATGATAAGGTGCAGAGATAACACAGCTCCCAGCCTAGGGACATCCAGGCCAGCAGAGCCAATGGGCACTGGGGGAGGCAAGGAAGGAGGTGGGTCTGTGCTTTGAACTTGTGACCTGCAGGACCATGAGAGAACTGCATCATCTTGTTAGGCACCTATCTGGTGGTCATTCCAGGAAACCAATGGCCCTTTCCCATCACCCCAGGAAATCAAAGGCAGCTTTCATCATCCCAAAGATGGCAGGCAGCCTAGGTGTTCTCAGGTGGCATTAGGCCCGCTGGCTGTCCCCTGCCTACAAGTGTCCCTTGAGGGCTGAGGAGAGTCAGGCAGTAGCGGGCAGCTGGCATCTGGGTGTGCAGCCTGCCTCACATCACGTTAACGTGTGATTAAGGGGGTCTTTAAGGCGCCCATTAGTCCCCCTCTGCTATCTAATAGTGCTTTCGGATTTAGAACAGAATATTATTTACTCATTAGCTGATAGCAGAACCGGAGCGTGCTGTGTGGTGGGGGAACCACGATTAGAGACAATTACACAGGGGCTGCGGAGCTTCTGGTGGGACTGGTGATGTGGGTCAGGGTGGCCCATCATGCATGGGGGTGACAGAATGTGACCTCCAGGAAAGATAGGAAAGCCGGAGCTGCTACTGGTCATTAGAGGCTCAGAGAATATAGAAGCGAGTCTCAGGGCAGGCCCGGCCGCTTCCGTACCAGGCCTGGGATCCACCCCCTAGAGTGGGCAGTAGTGGTAATGCTCCATGGTGGCAAACCATCAGTCACCCCTCCTAGGCAAATATGTTAGATGACTGAATGCCCTGTGGCTTCCTGGGGCAGATGACATGCCTGTGACCTACAGCTAGGAAGTAGCTCTCTTGAGTAACAAATCCTAAAACCTTCCCAGCATGCTTCTGTGTCCAAGGGAGAGGCTCCTGGATGGATCTGATCTTATTCCAGACAAGAGAGGGAGGAACCCAAAGAAGAGGAACTTACCCACTGAGCAGGAGCCTGTCCCTCAGAGGCAGAAACCTTGACTAGGCTAAGAACGTTGGGTAAGATGTGGAGGGTCAGGTTCCTGTCTGGGATCAGTGGCTCTGGCCCAGATGTCTGGAATTGGAGTTGAGGAGAGGAAAGGTGAGCAAAGTCTAGGAGTGTCTATAGCCTGTGCCTCTTGGGAGCCATCCTGGGACAACCTTCTTTTAACAGACAGTAGGGCAGCATAAGGAAAGAGCTTCCTGGGGTTTGACCTTCATACATGCCTTGACCCTTGCAAGCCTGAGCCTCAGGCCATGCATTCCTGGTGATTTTATAGGTAGACACTCAATTGATAGTGAGGACGCATCCCAGGAACCATTAAAAATTTGAAGCTCTCTCGCTTGATGTGGCTCCTGACACCTGTCCAGATTGGTGGTACCTCCTGTCATGTCAGGAGGGAGGTGTGGATCAACCCAAAAGAAGAATGCACAGCCAAGCCCGCAGTTGAGTCTGCCCTGACCATGTAGAACCTTCACACTGTCAATTCAATGGGAGTCAGGGACTGTCCACAAGCTCAAAAGTGTCAGGCCAGGCAAGCTTGGAGCATAGCAAGTATCAGATGCTACACTGGTCCCCAACCTCACTTCAGATGCCTAAGCCTGGAAGGGAAGCTGATTAAGGGATTATCTCTCTCTGGCCCAGGGCCCATCAGACAGTGACCCTCGAACTGTAGATTCCAGGATGTGCAGGGGACCTGGGCTGCCTCAGAGCTTTGTGGGTTCCCAGAATGGCCACCAGTTTCTTCCAATGGCACTGGCCCAGTACGACTGGGCACCTGGCTTCAGGGACAGGTGTCCCAGGCACAAGTGGTCTTTGTCACTTCCTAGAGTGACAAATAGGTCACAGATATAAGGATGGTCTCTTTCGGCTGCTCTGGGATGGAGCCAGGGAAAAGGAACCTTGACAGCAGGAACCTTCAATATTTTCTGCTCCATACTTGGAACCCCGGCTTTTGTTGGCCAGGCAAGGGGCATACACCGAAATCTGAGCGTGAACACGCACATGCACATGCTTGCCCCTGTTCTAATAAACCTCCCCAGGAATCCGATATCAGTTCCTGTCAGAACAATGCAGCATATCCGAGCCAGAACTAGATAAAAATAAACATTAAGCAGTTATTGGAATTTAAGTTTATTTAAAAAATCAGCAGGCTGCGGAAACATTACACCCATTAGTGAGACCCAACTGTCAGGCCTTTGAACAACTCCATGGTTCTTGGCATCGGGGCCATGAACTCTCAAGCTAGGTTGACTCACAATATCACGAAGTAAGTAAGCAAGCCAGTACTGTGGCAGACAGGCTTCCTGTGTATCCTATGGCAATGGCTTTGCTGGGGACTTGGGAGGGACTCAGTGTCTCTATCTTGAGCAGAGCTTTCTATCCAGTGTGGTCCTTGCAGCAGAGGGGTATCTGAACCCCCAAGCTGCTCCAGACCCTTGCACCCCCAATCCATGGATGTCCCTCGTTCCAAAGGAGCCCACATCTTGCCACATAGATAGATCGGCAGCTGCAACAGTGAGTGCTTCATCTCAATCACCCTGGAACTGATACCCCCTGGGAAACTGAGCCCAGCAACCTGCCCAAGTCGAAGGTCAGCACAGCCTGCCGCTCTCAGCAGCATGCTTCAGGCCAGGCGGCCCAGGCTTAGAATCCTCCATGCTACTGACAGATTTCCTGCCAGCTGTGTGGGGAGAGTCCTTTCCTTCCTTCTCCACTCCGTCCTCCCCCTCCCATCTGGGCCTTGGCTGGGGAGTAGACAGAGTGAGGCCATTGGTCCCCAGGCACGTATTAGTCACTTGGCAATTTCTTTGAAGTGATAGCCAGGCCCCACTCCGAGAGTCCCTGCTTCTCCAAGTCTCAAGCTAGCAGGGTTCTTAGGAGTTCCTTAGTGAGTCTGGTGCTGCCGGAACAGGAGCCCTGCTGAGGAAACTACTGGAGAAGCCAAAGCCTAAGAGGAGGCCTCCTTACTGAAGAAACTGCAGTGTAAAGGGCCTGGGGCCAGCAGGAGCTTAGAGACCCCTGGGAAGGGGATAAAGACACAGAGGGTACATGGAAGGATCTGGCAGGGTGCTACCCCACAGGCTGGTTTTGAGTGGAAATGGAATGAGGGTCAGGAGAAGTTTTGAGCAGAGGAAGCAGCATCCAGAATGTCCCTTCCGACTGCTGATGTGGGATAAGGTGCTAGAGAGTTGATGTAGCCAGGGAGCCTCACAAGAGGCCTCTGCGGGCATCTGGTCCAAACTGACAGCAGAGGGCAGGGGGAGGTCCACAAGCATCTGAGTATCAAGTCAACTCCCACTTCCGGATAGGTGTAGGTCCATCGGTTTATCCCAAGAGCTCAGCCTCTTTTGTAGGTGTCCATGCTTGCGGGCAGGGCTACAGTGACTAGAGGTGACTCTGGAGCGCCTGTTGGTCACACAACACCTTAAAGGTGGTTGGCCAAAAACTCGGAGACTCTGCCTTCATTTGACTTTTTTAAGCACTCACTCTGAGGGAAAAGGTGGGTTTGTACCTATTTTTCAGATGAGGAAGACTGAGGTTCAGAAAAGGCAAGGGTTTGTCTTAAGCTCTCCTGGCCTGGTTGAAGAAAATGCAAAGGCCCAGGAGCAGCCAACAGGTCACTAAGAGCCCCTTCAGTGAGGCTAGCAACAGTCCCCAGGTTCATGGCCTGCCTGCCAAAAACATTCCAAAGCTGTGGAAAAAATTGCTGTTTCGGGAGTTTGAAAGAACCCAAGAGCAAGAGTTTCTCAGGTTTGACCAAGATCTAAGCATGGTGCAGGGGTGCATCTCCAGAAAATTCTGCCTTGGTACGAGGAAGAGGAGTGTCATACTATTTAAAACCTAAGCTACACACACACACACATACACACGCGCGCGTGCGCACGCACACACACACACATGTACTCACGCATACTCTCACATATGTGCACACACACGGACGCACACACACGCACGTGCACAGAAGCCGATGGGGCTGTACGGGGACACGCATCCTGAAATCAGTCTATAATGCAATCAATTTTGTATATCCCCGGTGAAACTACAGCATTTATTTAACGTCTTTTATAAGAGCAGCTGAGTTTTATCACAAATCACATTCCATTTCCAGTCATCTGGGACTCCTTGAAGGCTAAAATGCATTCACTTCTTCCAAAGAAATTTACCAATTCCTCAATAAAGGCCCATTTGCCTCTCTATGTAAAATTGACACATTTATTGACTATTAAACCTCGAAGACTTGGGTTGGGTTTGTCGTGCCTCAACCCCCCCCCCCCACGTTTTCTTAATCTTTCAACTCAATGCTTTCGAAGCTTCCCCAGTCACAGGAATCCCTGGGAGGAGGATGACCACAACAGCTGCAGGTGACACTGAGTCAAGCGCTTGCTTATCAGGTAGCCACCTGACATCAGTGAGGTAGGCGGCAGGGCCCAATGCTCCGATTAGTCCCGTGAGATGTGTGCCTGCCCCTGCCCTTTGTGGCAGGCGTGGTGGTACACCGCTGTCCTTTTGGGCTTGCACCAAAGGTTTTTAGGACACACTGATGACATTTGCAAACGGCAGGGTCCACCCCCTCACACCAATGAATTACCTACCATGAGGCCTTTGCGTAAAAACAAGAACACCTTCTACCGGTGTCCCCGTTGGGGACAGATGTCAATTCCAGTCAGGAGAGTCCCTTCACTGGCGGGACAAAATAGGCAGGGGCCTGATGGGAAGGGGGAGCAGGAGAAAGGGGGCTGAGCTTTGATTGTGGGGCTCGGTGCTGGGTCCCATCTCTGAATGTGATTAGCAGTATATGCTGGTGGGTACCGTGGGTCAGGACACCCTCCTTTGGATTTAATTGTTTAATTTCAAATTTCAAATGATGGGTCTAGGGAAATAGCTTGGTGCTTGCCACACAATTATGAGGTCATGAGTAAGCCTGGTGTCCTGGTGCATCATTGTTATCCCAGTACTGGGGGCTGAACCAGCCTGGCCACCAGGCTGGTGAAAGAGACAGAGACAGAGACAGAGACAGACTCAAAGGAGGATGGAGACTGAGGAACTACATCCCTGGCCTCCAGCCTACACATGATCACACAAACGTGGCTGAGGGAGAATGGAGGGATCCGTGAGGAAGGAACTGAGCAGACACAGGTTCGAATCCTGACTCTCCTTGCCAGCCTCATGACCTCCAATGTGTTTTTTCACTAAGAATCTTTGGGGTCCTGCTGTATACAGTCAAGATAACCAACGTTCATCTTTGGGCTCTTGGCAGGGTTAAATGAGATGATCTATTTAAGGAAGGTTCTGGAAGCAGCCTCAGTGGTCACTGCTCCTGTCCTGGGAAAGAGATTCAGTGTTGGCCTAGGATGGGAAGAGAAAAGTTACTAGGTCCAGCCTCCTGCCTCAGGCTTCATTATCCTGTCCTTAGAAACTGGTCATCTACTGTGTGCTAAGATAGTGGTGAGAACAGGCAACCTTGCCTGGCCCCTCACTGTCCTCCTTGGGTTGACCTGAACCCTGTTTGTGGGAGCTCCCTCAGACCACACAGCTCCAAGCTCTGAGCTCTAGGGCAGCTGCCTGCAGCATTTCATAGACTCGGGTCGCAAACTGCTGACATTTAGATGAGGTATTACACAGTAACACCTCTGGGCTGTACCCCTTAAGTTGCCAGCACCCCTTGTGGTTTGCATGAGTTTGAGGGGACTAAAAGCAGAGGTCATCCAAGCACTTGGCCAGGGTGCTTCAGGCCCTGGGATCCAGCTCTAGACATTGCCAGCGGGGGTGAGGATGAGGTCCCGGCAGGGCAGAATCACTTAACCAGGGTCTCCTCTGGCCAGATACCTTCATGCCCCCCTGTTCTCTCTGACATAGCAATGACCTCATGACTCATACTTCCGGGGTGTCTGTTGCCTTCCTGGGAGCCGAGCTACATGTCTCCGGCTTCAGCAAAGCCTTCTGGGTCCTAAGCATGGAAATCCAACCTCTTGGCATTTCCTACAGCTGATTCTAGGAGAGGTGGGAACCACAGGAACTGGGGTCTCAGGGCGTCCTCTTTAGAGGATCTCCCAGGTGTCACATGGCCAGGCAGCACTGACTGTTCCCCAGAGATGAAGGGAGTCTTGATTCCTTGCGTGGGGGCCAGCCAGCTTTGGGTTTGTGGGTTTTGCTTCTGCCTATCAATGTGATCATATATCTCTCAGAGCCTCAGTGTCCTCATCCATATAATGGGATCAAAATATTCCTGTCACACAAGAATATAGCCTACACTCACAGAATTACACCATGGGATCCCATGAATATGTATCATTTTATATTTTGTATGGACACTAAAATAAATGAGATAAATTTAAAAAAACAAAGCAACAGAACAGAGACCCACTCCATGCAAAGTGTCTGGGCTGTAGGGGCCAGGGATAAGGTCCAGCCAGTTTGTGGTTGCTACAGAGAGACAGACAGACATCTGAAGAGTGGAAGGCATCCCCTCAGGGTCGCCCGTGGGCTTGTATTGAACTCACAGGGCCTGGGGGACTGAGGACTCGCGGACTATCACTGGCTACCATTCTCACCCGTTAACCAAACTTGCTTTAGCCAGAAGATTCTCCTTCATTTTAAAAGCCAGCCAGTGTAATAAATCTTGTCCCGAAATCTCGGCAGCACATCTCGGCTAGAGTGTGTGATAAATCTAATATTCTGTAGTCTCTGTGAAAGGTACCCTGGGCGGATCTGTATCAGAATGGCAGTCCAACCAGTAACTCGCTCTTGGCTCGACAAGGCCAGCCCTTCCATCAGCTCTGTGAGGGTGGACTCCGTCTCTCCCTCCCTTCATCTCTTCCTACTTCCATCCCCCATCCCCACATCCCTCACTCCCTGCCCCTCCCCACACTTAGTACATAGCTCTGAACCATGAATTCAAAGATTCTTATCTGTGAAGGGAGCAGAATGGGTCCTGCAGTCTTTGGGACACCTGGAGGGTTAGGCGTCTCTCTTTTGCTTGGTCTACATCTAGTGTCCAGGCCCCTATGGTGCCAGTGTGGTGTTGAGGAATTAGAAGACTATAAAGAAGCCAGAGATGAGCCCCTGAAGTGTGGGCATTCATGCCTGGCCAGAGTAGATGCTGTGACAGACCCTCTGGTAGGAACACAGGAGTCAGGATCGGTGGCATTTGGGAATTTGCGGCATCAGAGTCATGGCAGGGTGTGGCTCATGTTTACTAGGCTGGCGGGGTAAGGGGTCCACCTGCTATGCTGCGGCAGCACCCCAAGGACTGAAGTCAGCAGAGGCAAGGTGCCCCTGAGGGAGGCTGGCAGGTACTGCCAGGCTTTCCGTTTACTACTGAGTGACTCAAGGTCAGAACAGTTTGTGTGGAGGGCCCTGGCCTCGGGTCATAGTGGGAGCCCAAGGAGGGGAGGGTGAGGGGGTGAACCCCTCTTTATTCAGAGCTATGCAGAAGCCCAGTAGGGGCTCTAAAAATGGAGAAACACTGCCCCTTAACAACCAACTCTACCCCTTGTAACTTAAAAACTACCCCCTGTGAGCTTCAGTGTCTCTGGGCCTCACCTGGAGAGGGACCGAATACCAATACTCATGGCGGTACTGAAGCAGGAAGATAAAAGTAAATAAATACAGGCGTGAGGTGCCCGGAGTAGAGACTTAGCCAGCCCCAAGCTCTGTTTGCTCACAGACCATGTGACCATTCGACCATGTGACCATTGACAATCCCAGGACTTCATGGTGTTACTAGGGCCTAGCTCCACTGGGCTGAGAAATGTCACCTATTAGTTGCCACTGGTCTGAAGACTGTAATAGTCTACTGCGTCCCAAGCAGGACCTGCTCCTTGCCATTGGTGTGGGAACAAGTCCCTCTGACCCCAGAGGCCTTTGTCACCCACCTGGTCCTCAAAGAGGCAAGAGGTTTTCTCCACTGTTCACAGTGTGAGTAGCCTCTTCTTAAGCAGGTATCCCGGACCCAAGAGCTCCCTCTCTTTGCCCTGGAACCTATAGGCCTCTGCCAAGAAGCCTTTATATCTACCATCTACACTGTTCCCTTAGAATTTGGGCCTCCACACAAGGCCACGTGACAGTTTATTTTGATTAATATCGGTGCAGAGAGGCAAAGGGTACGCTGGCTCTAGCCTGCTACCCCCACCATTTGAGTTAGTAACGTTTATGCCAAAACAAAGGGCCTGTGAGGGTCTAGTGGGCCCTGGGTCCCTGCTTCTCTTCTCTCCCAGACCTCTCAACTCCTGCCTGTGGCTGTTTGTCTGTCTGGGATCACCTGGTCCTCACCCAGCTGCCAGAGTGTGCGTGGAAAGAAACAGAGACCAGGCCATGCCCCTGCCTTGGAGACAGAAGGCAAGTGGGTGAGGCTTCTCAATGTGGTTGAGAGAAGAAAGATGTCCTGGAACCTTCTCTGTAGAGATCACCTCTGGGCCCCACCTTGATGGGCGTGCAAGAGGCTCTCCCCGTGCTTAGAAGGAATAAACAGCCATTAATGAAGTTACATTGTAACATAATGGGAATCATAAAACCACCGTCATCCTGCAGGGTCCCTGGACGGTCTTTATTATTGACTGTGCCTGAATCGGCTTTGCAGAGCTCAGGCTGCAGCCGCGAGAAGAATGCAAAAGTCTCCTTAAATTACCTGCTGGAAGTAACCAGTGGAACATTCCACAGGACCCCCCATGTGCCCAGGGATGCTGCCATTGGGGCAGCCTGTCAGAGTCGCTCACTGCAGCACAACAGATGTTTGCCCGGCTCTGTTTGATGAGAAATTTACTGCTCTCCCGCTGGGCAGGCGGCCCCTCTCTGCGGCCTCGGCTATGAGACAGGCCAGCCGATGGCTGCCGGCCAGGGCCAAGCTGTTTTGATGGAAGCCATGAAAAGCTCTGGCTTGGAAGGCGCCTGCGATAATGCACCGGCTAGACTCTCCTGATTGGCCGATCGATCGGCCTGATTTGATTTATTGATCAATCCCCTCAAATTTGGCGTCTGAGAAGCTGCAGTGATCTTTAACTGTGGTGAACGGCTCCGCCTGCCGGAGAACGAGCCCCCACTACGGAATGTATGAAAGGAACCCGGGCTTATCTTAATCACACACCGGCCTGGTGCTGGCCGAGCCCCGCCGCGCTCCGACCCATCGCCTGGGCAAGCCTGCACGGATCTATAAATTGATGGAATTCAAAGCCTCCAGCATCGATTACCGTTATAACAAACAGCGGTACGCAGAATGTCTGATTATTTTTAGACAAAGATTCTGTTCTCTCAGCAGCAATTTTGCTGAGCCTGTCACTGGCTCAGAAGTCTGTTGATTGCAATTAGATGCAAATACAAAAAAAAAAAAAAATTAAACTCTTCAGCCTCACTCCTGTTTCCAGTTATTAAATCTCTCTCTTTGTTTGCCATTTCCTCATGATATCTACAGCTGGGTGAGATACTTGGTTGGCAGAATAAGATCCTTGGGATCCAATGGGGGGGGGGGTGACCTGACCTGCGTACTGGATTATTTCCATGGGGGCCTGTGACTTATCCTGGGGGAGGAAAACCCACAGAAGGTGTGTAAAGGATGCCCATTAAAAGTGTGCAAAGGTGCCGGGCATGGTGAGGCTTGCTTTTTGTCCCAGCGCTCTGGAGGTGGAGGCAGAAGATCAGGAGTTCAAGGTCATCATTAGCCACATGGTGGATTCAGGGCTAGCCTGGGAAACATGAGTCCTCCTCTGGGGGTAGGGGGAAGAGATGAAAGCTAAAGATATTCAAGGGGGTGGGGGTGGTTAGTGCTTTGGAGACAGACTGCTCACAAATTCAAGACCAGCCTGGACTGAGTAGCTAAATCCTGTGTCAACAAACAAACAACAAAAACCAACGCAAGAGGTTGCAGATTGCTCAGTGGCTTGATGGGTTAGGGTTAAGGTTAGGGAAGAGGCTGTCTCATAGGCATGAGGCTCTTAGTGTGTGCTCCTAGGTAAAACCCAAGCACAGCAGCATGTTTCTGGAATCCGGTGCTTTGAGGCCAGATGTGTGCAAAGATGAGAAAAGGCATATCTGATAAAGATGGAGAACAAAAAGTAAATAACTAATGCCAACCCCTGCGTGTGTGCTCACACTTACGCACACACACATACACGTGGGGGATGGGGTAGGCTGGGCTGAATGCAGAGGTGCTTAAACCCAGCTCAGGACATCAAGTGCAGACTCAGAGCCAGCTGAGCATCTCTGATGAGTGGGTGTGGTCTCCCTTTTCTTGATGGCATATTAGACCTAACCAGGTGTGCAGGCCCTGTTTTGAGAACCCCTGGGCCTCGGAGGTTGGCACCACTTGGAATAATGAATTCCACACAGGGACCACAGGTGGCACCCTTTCTGCACACCATCAGGCTGGCAGAACAAGCTCCAGGTAATTGTGGGTACAAGCAAATTAGGCACCCCCTGTTGCCCAGCCTGGCGGCCAGCATCCTGGCTTTCGGAGAGCCCATCCATCATCCTGGCATCCTCTGGTTGATCTGTGTTCTTGGAGCCATTAGCCCCAGAGTCCTTGACAGCGGAATAGCTGTGAAGCTGAGCCCATCAGTGGGGCAGCAGAGACTGATAATTCATTACGCGGTTGAATGGAGAGAGGACTCAGGTGACGGTGCCAAGGCCTCTCTGTTCCCAAAAGCCAGCTCCACTCGGAATTGGCAGCCTTGGGCTAATTTTAGAACACTTGTCATTGAAAATACAGGAGGAGGGGCTGTGGCTTGGACTCTGGGGTCAGATAGACTGGGCTCAGAAAGACATTAGGCCAAGGGCATCTCTTCCACTGCCCTGGAAGGATTCTGCAGGAGAGCAGGTAGGGTCACCATGGAACAGGTCAGGGATCAAATACCTGCTTCTTGCATACCACCAACTGCTGCAGATCCCAAGCCAGCTGCCTCCATGTACCTTCCTGCTCCCAGCTGCCCAGGTTCAGTAGACTGTTGTACAGACACTGAGGCCCAGAGGCACCAAGGGGCCTGCCCAAGGTTGCACAGCAAAGAAGACCAAGAGTGAGCTGGGTTTGGAATTGAGGGTCTCACCCCATGGAGGAGAAAATGTCATCAGTGTTTGTTGGATAGATGGATGGATGATGCAGAAGTCTCCAGGGAGGATCTATCTGGGCTCCTGAATAGCCAAGGTATCTCTCTGCATAGGCCTGGAGTAGGGAACCCCTTGGACTATACCTGCTTCTTATTTATGGACATTGGGAGGAACCAGTTTGGTCTTACTCAGAAGTTTCTGTGCAAGGACCCATCGGGGTGCTCCTCCAGGAGACCCCTACACTAGGATGTCCAGAAGCAGATGTGCTCATAGATTATCTGTCTGGGAACTAGACTGCTTTGGGCTGATGATCAGCAATGCCAACCGTGAGGTCACATTGACTCTGGCTGGAACCCCAGGTTCACTCCATTCTCCAAGACCTCGGGTGCATGATCAAACATCTGCAGACCCCTCCCTGGCCAGGTGACTGAGGTCACAGGCAGTATGTGACCAACCAACCTGTCATATTCCTTGACAACCAAGAAAGATTACCTTCTGGGCAATGGTTTATCTGTGTCTTTCCTCTGCCTCCTCTTCATTTCTCTGTCCTGACCCATTTGTAAGACACTCCTGTGCATGCCTGGAAAAACCCCTCACAGATGGGACAGCAACAGCAAAAACGGGGCCTTTGGGGAGGAGCCAGGAGCAGCTGTCACACTGACGAGCAATCCTGTCTGTTCCCCACCAGCCCATGATGGTGTCTTTTAAATACACCCACTTATGGGCACCTACAATGGATATCTAGTGCTTACTAGAGGCATGTCAACAGTAAGAGCCAAGGCTGACCATGATGTGGGTGTCCCTGCATCGAGGCTCAGAAACAACCTGTGTTTAGGAAGAGGGAATAGTAAATAACTTAAGTGTCCAGGAGTAGGGGATTTAAAATGACCTACGAGAGGACTAGATAGATGGCTCAGTGGTTGAAATGCTTCAGTGTGAGGGCCTGCGCTCCCATAGCGTGTGAAAGGCCAGGCATGGCAATCCCAGCATGAGGGAGGCAAGGGCCGATGGATTTCTAGTCTTCTCCAGCCAGACATCTTAGTCAAATCAGGGAGTTCTAGGTCCCTGTGGTGACTCTCTCTCTCCGTGGGTATGAATGACACTTGAGATTGACCTCCGCTCTCCACACATGCAAATGTGCATGTACATATATGCTCGCACGTGCACACACACACACATGCACATTCACATACACACACACACAAACATACACACGCTCACACAAACACAAAAACTATAGCAAGAATCACCTCTGTTTCCATGCGTGAGGATTTCAGACTAACCGTTGTGTCCATTTGTTGAGGACTAACAATTATCTAATGTCAGTTGGGGAGCTGAGTCCATGGGTGAGATCACATCCCCCCAGAATATCCTGCAACCGTGAAAATGAGAGAGATGTCTTGCTTAGGTTTAGGCATGGTAAATCCGTGCAGACGGCTCACTGAGTAAGCAGACACAGGTGACACCCGTTACAGAAGACTGAGTTTGGCGGCAGCAGCTGAGGTGGCGTGGGTGTCTCTGAGTGGACATTGATGGTGACCCCATCCAGGGAAGGATACCCTGTGCTGAACCCCTTTGCTATGTCAGTGACTGTCCTCCACCAATGACTTCAGACAAACAAACACCAGGTTTTTACTCTTAGAAACCCCACACAGGGGCATGAACATAGATTCTTGGCATCAGATGTGGGCGCAGATACAGGCTACTACTTGCTGGCTCGGTGCCCTTGGCTCGGCTGTGGCATTGTCGTGCCTCTGTTGGCTGGCCTAGTCAGTGGCATCAGTGAGCTGTGGTGGCCAGTGTCTGCGTAGCCTCTAGCCAAGTCCTGTCATGGCTGAGGCCTTATCTTGAAAGAACGGCTGTCTTTGGAAGTTCTAGGCCCAGAGCTCTTCCTGAAGGGACACACGTGAGTCCCCAAGTCCCTGGGAATCCCACACTTTCTTCTAACCTTCTAAGCCCATTAGCTGTGAGGCTTAGCCACTGGCTGTCCCCAGAGCCCAGCTTCTGTCGCCTAAGAGACACTAATGGTTACTGTCCTGGCTCCATTCACATTGGCTCCTGGTGGCCTTAGCTGTCTCTCTGACTGCAGGACAGACCCAGTCCGTTTCAAAGTCCCCCTAAGACGTGGTGGACAGGGCAGATGTCCTGAGCCTATTGCTGAGACTTCAGGGTCTGCCCCTGGTCACTTGGGACACCAATGGCACCTGTCACATTCTAGTCTCTGTGTAGAAAAGAAAGCCAGGTGTGCTGAGCCAAGTACAGACTCTGACTCTGCCTGACTGGTAATGCCCTCAGTCTCTGGTATCTCTGTCTATATGTTGATAAAATGAGCTGAGCTGAGACAGAGATAAGGTGGAACTGGCAGCAGACGGGAACAGTGGCCATGAACCTTGAGCACCGGACCTTGCACACAGTGCCTGGTCAGCAAGGAGTCACCTCCCCTACCATCATTGGGATCCCACAGGTACAGAGCCCAGAGCCGGGGCCATTTCCCTCTCATCTCAACGGAGGCTTAAAGGGTCCCCAGACTCCCATCCTTAATGTGAGAGCTTAGGGGTTTTTGTTTGGATGGTTTGTTTTGTTTTGTTTTTTCAAGACAGGGTTTCTCTGTGTAGCCCTGGCTGTTCTGGAACTCATTCTGTAGACCAGGCTGGCCTGGAACTCACAGTAATCTACCTGCCTCTGCCTCTGAAGTGCTGGGATTAAAGGCGTGTTACACCACCACACAGCAGGGGGTGAGTTCTTGAAGGGTGCTGTCATCAGAAAGCCCATCTGTGTTATGTGCGTGAAGCTTTTCACACAGATAAATTAAGAGCTTTGGTTTTGTCTCGTGGTTGCCCCCTCCCCCCGTATGTGTGTATATGTATTTGTATGTATGTTATATGTGGTATCTGTACATGTCTAATGTGTGGAGGTCAGAAGAGATAGCCATCTCCACCTTAATTCTTGGGATAGGGCTCCCCAATGAGCCTGAGGCTGGTGACCAGCAAGCCCAGTCATCCTCCTGCCTCCACTCCCACAATGCTGGGGTGACAGGCTCATGAACACCCCATGCAGCCCTTTCACATGGGTGCTGGGATTTGAACTTGGATCTTCATGCTTGTGCAGCAGTCACTTTTATCCATGTAGTAGTCCCCCTCCAGCCCAGGATTTTTTTTTTTTTTTTTTTCCTGTTAGAATAGGGTTTGCTATGTGGTTCAGGCTGGTTTAGAACTCAGAATTCTCCTGAAGTCTTCAACTTATCTGGGAATCCTCTGGTCCATTCTGCTGTTTCCAGCCCTGACTTGAGTACCTGAGATTCCTCTGGTGGTCCCAGGCCCAACCTGGGCCTCCCGGACCTCTGTCTGTGAGGGGCAGGACTGACAGCTGATGCAGTCACTCCTCTGTACCACCCCCACCTCCTCCAGCCAGAGCCATCGATTGGATGCTTTTACTGAGTCACTTTGATTTTGAACTTGACCCCTCTGTCCATCTCACTTTCTGATGTCCCTCAAGGGCATATTTTCAAAATTGCAAGTGGGCCAGCCAGCCAGCTGGCCATCAATAGAAATCAAAGGCAGCTGAGCATCTAGGGGCGCTTGACAGCACATGACAATCCATCTCTTGGCTCTTGAGCTCACCTCCCAACTTGATCTGGCGAGCATTTATTGAGCACCCACTGCATGCACTGTACCAAATGAGTAGTCTACTTCAACTGGTAGATTACTAATGGTGTGTTCCCAACATCAGGAACGGGAGAGGGATGAACATGGGGAGTATGGGCAAGTAGGGGGGCGGGGAGGGTAGGCTGAGCCAGTGAGAGGGGCATCAGAGGGAGTGCAGCAGGTGCAAAGACTCTGGGGTAACCAAGAAATAAGGGTGGCAACACAGAGTGGGATGAGGGGAGAGAGACCTGAGCTGGCCCAGGGACTTCACCCTCTAGAGCTGTGGGAAGCCACTCCCTTCTTGTGACAGAGTTTCTAGCCAAGTGACCAGGTTTAATTCATGCTTCTGAAAGTGTCTCTGGGTGCTGTGGCAGAGATGAGCTGGAAGCAGGAGACTGCTTTGTGCAACACTGGAGCGCTTGCTTGGTGATCTTTCTGTTGAGTCTCCTTCTTGCTAGGGCCTCATAGCAATGTACATGGGGGAGGTGGGTGAATTCCAGGACTCCAAGGCTTGACTCAGTAAACAGCCATGTTCCCCATGGCCTTGTGTCCAGCACTGCTGAGATCCAAAGACATCCACACCTCCTGTTCTCCCTCTCCTCCCAGCCATGCCCATGGTGGGACTCCAGCCCTGACTGGGATCTTCAGTGTGTGCCCTTTGGACTCTGGCGCCTTGGCAAGATCAATCCATGTTACTGCTTGTCAACTCACTCCCGCCGGAGGCTATGCGGGCCATTCTGTGGGGGTAAACACATCATACGGCTCTCAGCCATCCATGTTAATGGACATCCAGGTCATTTCCAGTCGGGAACTGTTATGAATGGAGCCTTGATGATACATTTCCGTCTTGAACACATTTATGAATTATCTGGAGAGCTGGGTGAACCACAGGGCTGGCTCAGGGGGCCTGGCTGGGCCAGAGTCGTTATTCCTTGAGAAATCTTGGTGGTTTCCCAGCTGCTGGTCCACAACCATATCATGGACAAGGGGGCTCTGTGTTGGTGGACAGATTTCTCTGAAATGCATGTGCCACAGGGGACTGTGGCAGCATAGGAAGGTGTGTAAGGATCTGACAGGCCCTGTGATTTCCCAGGTGCCAACTGGAACCCCTCCGGCATTAGGTTTGCCCTGTGTCCTTGCCAACACTTGCTATTGCCTGTTTTCTCCTTGGCTCTTGCCTCGTAACTCTGGACTAGCCTGGCTGCTTGAAATGCCACGTGGGCTGGCCTCAAGCTCACAGCAATTCTTCTGCATCACCTCCCAGCTGTGAGATTACAGGTGCGAACCACCACCCCTGAACCGCAACCGGTTCAATGGTTGCGTGGTTGGAGGTTATGCCATCTTGTGTCTTGATGTGGGTGTCTTTCCTGCCGTTTCCTCTCATCTGTCCTATTCATTTGCCTTTCTTTATATCTTTAAGAGTTTTTTACTTTGGACATAGCTCTTTATCAAGTCAGGTGCGTGTCCCTTCTATCCTGCATGGTCTCTGTGCTCTGATGTCACCTCATAGGTTTGGTTTTATTATTATTTAGTAATTTATTTATTTAATGTCTCTGTGTATGTGGAGGTCAGAGGGCAACTTTTGGGAGTCAGTTATCTCTTTCCCCATGTGGGCGCAGGGGATTGAACTTAGGTCATTGGGTTTGGCAGCAAGCCCCTTTACCAGTTGAGCCATCTTAACTTGACCGTTATTTCCCAGGTTGCGGGTGGGTGTAGCGACCCCATCTGCTGTCCTGAGCAGGTGGGGACAGTGCTGGGGGAGTAGCCCTTGGGTGTTTTTGTTTGGTTGATTTCGTTTGTTTTTTGTTGGTTTGTTTGTTTGTTTGTTGAGGCAGGAAGGGTCTTACTCTGTAGCTCAGGTTTACAACTCATAAGCTCATAAGACAGCTAGCTTCTGATCCTCCTGCCTCCAGCTCTCAAGCTCTGTGATTACCAGTGTTCTCCCCCGCACCTGGGCATACTCAACAGCGTGAGCCCGAGGCAGCTTTCTAGCTGTTGCTGCAGGTGTGGTTGTGATGACATCACTCTGGCAGGCATGATGATGTCACTGGTGGGCGTGCTGATGACACTCTGGCAGGCGTGATGGTGTCACTCTGGCAGCAACAGTGATAGAACAAATGCTTTGCTGTTTTTAATTTTGAGCGTGGTTAGTCATCAAGCCAGTTCTTTGCCCCTCTCCATGGACAAATTCCTTGAGGTCCTCTGTCACTTTTAAGGGTGTAAAAGATCCCAAGACAAGAAAGCTTTGAAGGCAGTATGTTCTGTGTCTAGTAGGGAATGGCCGTGGTGCTCAGAGCCTAGGAAGTGAGACCTGTCTTTAAGGGTTAGCAGTTTGGAAATAGCACCCTGGTGACCATGAGGCAAATGCAGCTTGGAATCTGTCCATGAAGGATAGGAGTGAGGTTTTCCTGGGGTCACTTGAACCAGGCCACCCCCTTACATCTTGGGCCTCCTGGCATCTCTGCACATCCCAAGGCTGGCACGGGCTGGCCCAGGCTCAGCCATCATGGACTGAGGAACCCCAAGGTGTTTTGTATAGCAGAACAATTTAAAATAATTAGAAACTTTCCAGAATGTCTTTAAACATGCTGGTGTGGGCCTCAAGAGCAGCTCTTATTAGCAGGGACGGCTGCTGACTGGCAAGGAGAGGCAGCGATATAAGGCCCTTGATTAAGTAATTTGAATATCTTTGGAGAACAAATCTCGAATCTCTTTCTATTTTCTCCCATTGTACTGGCTGCACATCTGCTGGCTGGGGGTGGGGGATGGTCATGAGCCCCATCCCAACCACTGTCAGCCTGGGATGGGGCAGGGATCCTGATGTGTGGCCAACAAGCCACACGGGGACCTCATGCTGTCCAGAGAGTGGAATTTGTGGCCATGCTCAGTCCTGCTATTCTGCTGAGTTATCTGCCTTTCATTGAAGGGTCAGGGTCTGGGCAAAGCATGTAGGAAGCAATGTGACTTCCCTGCAGGCCCCTGGGACCAGTTAGGGACTGTCTGAGGATAGAGGTGGCAGCCTGGGATCTCTGGTCTCATTGACAGCATCACATCGTCTGAGTAAACCTCTGTGCTTTCTTACATACACATCTCTAACAGGGGGATAATAACAGGGCCCCCTTCCTGGGTTCTTGTAGAGCTGGACTGTGCACACAGCAGGCACACCACTCTGCACTTAATTAACAGACAACACTGCAAGTGGCAGGCTGGGTGCAAAGCCCCAGTGAGTCTGTTTGCAAGTTGGTGGGCTGGGTGTAGAACAAGCCGTGTTTACAAACTGCATTATTGTTAGGTTCGTCCTAAACTAGTTCACAAGATTAAAATTGGGAGATTTTTACATAAGAAGTAAAGGTTTGGGACTTTGGATGGGAAAGTAGCTGCCAACTCCTGGTCTGTGTGACATCAATGCGCAGGAGCTGAGCTCCTGCATCAGGAGAACATGTCCCTGCTGGCCTCTAGCTTTATGCATGGTATCACCTGCTGGGCTCTTGCTCTCTCGGAGCCCAGGAGGTCTAACAGAGGCAGGCAGATCCTTTCCAGATGTCTCCAGTGACTGCCAGCTATAGGTGCAGCAGCATAAAGTGTGTTTGCATTGGCAGAGTGTTCACCCAGCATGCTTTGGCTCTGTCCTAGCATTTGGAGGTGGGAGAGAGAGGGGTCTGAGGAGTTCAAGGGTATCCTCAGCTACTTACTTAGCAAGTTCAAGGCCCGCCTGGGGGCTATGTGAGTCCCTGCCTCAAAAATGTGTGTCGGGGGCTGGAGAGATGGCTCAGTGGTTAAGAGCCCTGACTGCTCTTCCAAAGGTCCTGAGTTCAAATCTCAGCAACCACATGATGGCTCACAACCATCTGTAATGGGATCTGATGCCCTCTTCTAGTGTGTCTGAAGACAGTGACAGTGTACATGAAATAAATCTTAAAAAAAAAAAGTGTGTCCAGTTGAGTGTGGGATCTGAGTGTCCCCGAGTGAAAAGTATTCTCTGGTAATGACAGTTGGCATAAAGATGGTCCTGCCTAAATGATGGTGGAAACTGCACACTTGGGTTTGTCTACTTGAGCTCACTCACCCAACTCTTCTACCACACAGTGGCCACTGGAAGCCATCTCTGTCCCTGTCCCCCTCTCCTGTCTTCAAAGACCCACACAGTGTTGTTCACATGCACCCCCTGAACCCCAAGACCCGTGCAGCCACTGGTCCCAACCGTCTTTCCTTCACACGAGGCCTTTTTTATTTAGTTTGAAGCTGTTACAAAAGAAAGGAGGAATGGAAAGATGGCTCAGTGGTTAAGAGCACTGGCTGCTCTTCCAGAGGTCCTGAGTTCAATTCCCTGCACCTGCATGGTGGCTCACAACCATCTGTAATGGGATCCGATGCCCTCTTCTGGCATGCAGGAGTACATACAGATAGAGCACTCGTACATAAAAGATTCATAGCTAAACACTTTAAAAAAGAAGAAGGCTTGGCAGTGGTGGCGCACGACTTTAATCCCAGCACTTGGGAGGCAGAGGCAGGCGGATTTCTGAGTTTGAGGACAGCCTGGTCTACAGAGTGAGTTCCAGGACAGCCAGGGCTATACAGAGAAACCCTGTCTTGAAAAACCAAAAAAGAAGAAGAGGAGGAAGAGGAAGGAAGGAAGGGAGAGGAGGAGGGAAAAGGATGGGCTGAAGAGATGGCTTGTCCTATATAATCCTTTCTGCATAAGCCCAGAGAGCCAAGTAAAAAATCAGGTGTAGTAAAGGCACCGGGTACATACTTGTGGTCAGTGCTGGGGGACGGGAGGCAGGGACAGGCTGGTGCTCTTTGACAGCCTAGCCAGCTGCTGAGCTCTGGGTTCAGGGGGAGACTCCTGCCCCCAAAACAAAAGACAAAGCAAAACAAAATATCCCAAGGTGTCCAGATTCCCGAGGAAGAACATCCAAGGTTGACCTCTGTTCTGTGCATGCTTATGCACGCTTTCGTGTGTGCATGCGTGTACACACACACATACCCCACAGCTAAGTGTATGCGTGTACACACACATACCCCACAGCTAAGCCTACCTTTAAAATCTCTGCCTCCCCTGCCTGTTTCCTTGCTCAAAAATGGCTTAACTGATTTGGGTTATTTTTAGAAAGATGCTTGGCATGTCAGCTGACAGAACTTACATCCTAAGTTTCCACCAGGTGGGAAAAGACAGTTTCTATACCTGGGCTGGCGGGTGTGTGTGTGTGCGCGCGCGTGCTCGTGCGCATGATACTGTTGAAGACTAGGAGCCACCTAGAAATGACCGAGCTGGTTCCCAGACACCCCCAGAAGACCCAAAAGTTGAAGGGCAGGGGTAGAATTCTTCCTTAGAACTGCCTCCAACATCACAGGGTGCGTTCAGCACCCAGAACCCAGGCAAGGCAGGAGGTCCAAGCAAACCCCATTCTGACTGATGCTCTGTGACTCTGAGCCCGGAAGTACCTCCTCTGAGTCCCCACTGTCACCCTCTGTGATACAGGAATGATGGTGACAGACAGAGACTTAGGAGTGTGGCTGTAATGTTAGTTATCATCAGGGTGGCCCATCATGGGCCTAGACGAAGAAGGTTCTAGAAAAAGCTCTTGAACAAACTTCATGAACCTGAGTCGATTCCTGAGCAATGCTGGCCCCGCCTTCTGGCACCCTTTGAGCTGTGCTGAACAGCTTTATTGAGGTGTAACTTAGATTAAACTGACCTACTATGTACACACTGTGAAAACTGACCTACTATGTGCAGACAGCATGATGGCATCTGGGTGTGTTTGGTGTTACAAGGCCCCTGTGCTATATGTTTAGAAATACCTATCCCCCAAAAGGCCCTTTGTATTGGTTTATGATCCCTCCTGATCCAGCCCAGCCACAGGCTCCTTCCGGTCTCAATGGATTTGCCTTTCCTACCCACAGAAGTGGGGATGGGGCTCTAGCCCTGAGCACCAGGATCCCAAGATGTTCCTTGTCATGTACACGGCTGCGTGTTACGGAGTAGCATGTCATCATTTGTGTGTCTGTCTGTCTGGGAGTTTGGCCCACAGAGGCCAGAGAATGTGTTGGATCCATTGGAGCTGGAGTTACAGGCTGTTGTGAGCGGCCATGTAGGTGCTAGGAACGGAATTCTTCCGGTCCTTTGCAAGAGGGTCAAGCCATCTTAACCACCTAGCTGTCTCTCCAGCCTGAGCCCAGGTTTCTAAGACCCACCTCGGCAGAGGGGAATTCTGCTCCCTGCAGTGCATGGAAGGAAGGATGAGGAACGAGAGCCAGGAGGGAAGAAGGCAGAGAGGAGCTGTGCTTCTGAGTCCCTTGTGTGGGGTACCTACTGGTTTTTAAGCCCTGGTACTTACTTGCTTGAAACAGCAGTTTTCTTCGTGCCCTCTCCTCAGACACCCAGGCCAGGATAAAAGATGCCTGGCTTCACAGATGAGCAAAACTCACAGGTCCAAAGCATCGGGATGGACCACCAAGCCTGCTCGGGCCCGGAGAAAGTGTTGAGATCACTCACTAGCTTCCTAGAGCTGTATAAGGGCTTTGTAGTGTTCAGATCTTTTGAGTGAACATGTGTGGAGGTAGAGGGGTGTCTTCAGCTCTCCCTGACACTACAGTTCACACTTCAGTTAGACTGGCTGGTCAGCGGCCCACCCCCACGACCTCTGCCTGACCCCACCTCCCCAGGGGTATGCCACCATGCCTGACTTTCATGGGGGCAATTGCATCTTTACTGATGCTTTGCTCTATGGGGATGGAATAGGGGACCCTGCTTTATAGATGGTGGCAGGTCAGACCTAGGAGATGCCGGAACTGTGAGGGTAAACAGAGGTTCCAGGCCGCAAGGGCTGCGTATGCAAATGTCCTGGTGTGGGAAAGGGGCTGGCCCTGTGGGAGAAGGTGTGATGGGAGAGTCAGGGAGAGGTGTCTCCAAAAGGTCAGGGCCATGGGCCAGTGACTGGACCTCAGTGAGACCCAGAGAGGAACTTGATTTAGTCCAAGTAAAGTGAATTTTAGCAAGTAAGTGAACTTTACGCAGAAGGGAGGCGAGAGCCGATTGAAGTCTGAGCATCTAGTTCCATCTGCCACACCAGGGTGGGTGCTGAGAGAGGAGGCAACGGCCCGGAAATAGCCTTCGCTGGGGGTTAGCAGCTTGGACAAATGCGGACAAACGGTGGTTTCTGGAGGGTTAGGAGTAATTAAGATCAGATAGGAGGGTTCCTCTCCTCAGGTAGAGCTGAGGAACAGAGATTCCTGAGCACTGACTTGCCTGAGGTCAATTGAAAGTGAGGCATATGGGATTCGAACCCAAGTCTGCCATCCCATGGTCCTGCTCTGTTCTCCAGGACAACCTCTGGGTCCTAACCTGACACCCAGCCTCCATCTCTCTAGTTAAAGTGACATCTACTTAGAATTCTCCCCATTTCACAGACCAGGAAACTGAGGCTCAGGCAGCTGGAGGGGGAGCTGGAGACAGGATTCAACTCCATCCACACTCCCAAGACTCTGAGATGCTGGAGACAGTGAGCCTGCTCTGTAACCCTGGACCAGCCAGTGATCCGCTCTCAGAAGTGTTCTTAGTCCAGACAGTTGTGTTCAGACTCTGCCTCTGGGTCTGAGTCTCTCATGAGCATGTGTCTGTGAACTGTCTGTCTGGTTGAGGCAGGGGGGAGCAGGGGATGGATAGAAAAAGACACAGACAGACAGACAGACAGACAGACACAGGGGATGGAAGAAACCCATGGCCTTCAGCAGAGGGATCTGCCCATGCAGATATCCTGGGATGCTGGCCTCCCTCTTACTGTCTGGGGTGGGGGTATCTTTGTGATATATTTCCTTTTTCGTATGTATTTATGTATCTATTATGTTTTATAAGAGTCTCTGAGTATATGTATATCTCTGCATGTGTATTTGGCTGTGTGGGTCTCTCTCTCTTCTCGCTCAATTTTGCTCTCGCTCTCGCTCTTGTTCTGTGTGTGTGTGTCTGTCTGTCTGTCTGTGTATCTATCTGTCTTGTCTGTCTGTGTGTCTGACTGTCTT
>JADRCH010000857.1:136582-210550 GCA_019843965.1 Rhynchomys soricoides | reverse complement strand
CCGTACTCATAGGGAAATTTCCCTGCAGGACAGACTCTCGCAGCTTGCTCCTGGAAGATAGACACTATGCATCTCTGTCTCTTCAGTGCCAGGAACCATCTCTCTCTGCTGTGTCTTCACTGGGGGACAAATGCTTCCTCTCTGGTCTGCAGGCTGAGGGCAAGGGCTGTGTCCTGGGGAGAACAGGGCGCCGGGCCAGATGGGTCTCATGGTCAGAACTTTTCGGCTCACTCAGCTACCATGGTATTGACGGGAGGTGGGGCTGGTGTTAATTTGTGGGACCCATCTGGAAACCCCTCAAGTGACCCCACAGTTCCTTTCAATACAGGCCTCCCTGGTGGAGGTATCAGCATGCCAGGAACCTCCTCAGAACCTTAAAGGGCCTGTCTCTGACCTGTAGAGGGTACATAGCTCAGAATGCTGGCCTTCAGGTTCATGGGGGTGGGACACCCATGGGTCCTCTGCTTCTGTCTTCCTCTTTATCTTTAAAGTGGTTGGGGCCGGGAAACCAGTTAAGAATCAACGGAAGTGTTTGTGTCTCTCCTCTCACCAACGAAGCCAGCAGGGTGTTCGTTAGGGGTGCCTCTGCTGGCTTAGGAAATTTCATCTGTGGCAATCATATCCTCCATCCTCACTGAGCCTCTGGGGGTAGCCTGGGAAACACTGTGGACCAGGCACTTGGCAAAGCCAACATTGAATTAGGGGGAAGAGACTGTGTAGGCTCCAGCTACAACCACAGCTGTATTTGGCTGTATGACATTGGCCGAAGGTCTGTCTGTATCCTGTCTGGTCCCTATCCAGCCACGAGGCAGGTGCACAGGAGGGACCTCTGTTCTCCCAGCCCTCCCCACCCCCAGTTGTCTCTTACCAGAAGCCCATGGAGCAAGTGCCCCTTCCCAGTCCAACATCTCTGCAGCCAGCCCCTTTGTTTTTACCCCGCCTCTCTGACCCAGTCCCCTGAGCCCCTCCCAGACATTCGCAACAGCCTGGGCTTCCAACCACCACCTCAGACCCCTGCCCCAGAGCCACCTACCTGTCTAGGAAGCCACCATCTGCTGCCCACTGCTCTTAGGATATCATGGTTGACCATCTTAGCCCTCCACCCCGAGGAAGCTCTTGGGTCCCCTCCTGACTTAGGGAAAGTACCTGATAAACTTTCTTCCCTGCTGGCATCTGTTTGCCTTTGTGGCTCTGTAGACATGAGACCTTCCCTGGAGCTTCCCATGGCTCCCCCCCCCCGAGGCTTTCTTCCTGCCCTGGACCTCAGAATAGAAGCTGATCCAAGTATGACCGGAGGGCAACAAGTCACAAGTGCATTAGCGTCCCAGGCGGTGTGGTGATATTGTAGAGAGGCAGACGGACCCAAAGTCCCGTTTGGCCTGCCCCTGTGAGTTTGGGGCAGTGGCATGACCTTGGGGGACTACAAGAACACTTATCAGGAACACAGACCTCTGGGTAGCTGAGGTGGTAAGAAGTGGAAGGCACCCTCTCACGAGGAACCGAAATTCCCGTGAGGGATGCAGGGCCACCACCTAAAGCTCTAGGGAGTGGCCCAGTACATAGTAGGTGCTTGACAAATAATGAGTGAACAAATGGATGAGTGAATGGAAAAAAAATGGATGGAGGGGAATAACTGAATGACTGCACGAACAAAGGAAGCAGTGAATGAGAAGGTAGGTGAGTAGGCGGGGCAGTGAATGAATGCATGAGTGAAGGAATGAATGATTGTCTGCTGCTGTGTCCCTCCCCATCTCTTCCTTTGACAAAGGAAGGGACGGGGTTGCCCAGCCAGCCTCACCCTCATACCAGCCCTGAGCCAAGTGAGGAGTCCCCAGCTCCTTCCTTGATACCCTGAGAGTTCTCCCTGGGGGTAGGGGCACTTCCGCAGGGCTGCTTGGGAACAGCTAGTAGTAATCAAGCCAGGGGGGCGCCATCGGATGTGGCCCGCGCCAGGTGATTATGTGTTTGATTGGCGCCCTCCCTCCAGGACAATCACCTCCGGGTCCTGCAGTGGCAGGAGCAGGCTTCTTTCCTGCATGATACCTGGGGAGTCTGAGGGGGAGCAACCGCTGAATGTGGGGGTGCAGCCAAGTCTGGCGGGTCCCTTTTTCATCTGTCCCTTTACTCAGACATTTGTTCACATTGCAAGTAGTGAGCGCCTGCTGTGTACTGGCCATTCGAGGTAGTGATCCGAGACAGACATTCTTGTCTCTGGTAGATGCTGGAGGATTCTGGGTGGAGACACAGTTTGTAAGTAGCCAGAGAAGTCACTGCCTAAACGGGGGATGGTGAGGGCTGTTCAGAGAAATGGCAGAGACTCATATGAGGGGGATAGATGAACAGACATCTGCTGTTCTAGGGAGGAGGTGGGGTAGATTTTTGTGAAGGCTGAGACTCCCAGGAAGGTGGCAGGAAAACCCAGAAGCCTTCGGGAGAACAGCATTGCCCGCTGATAACCAGCCACTACGAAGGGCCTAAGGCAGAATTGTGCTTGATGCCCTCAGGAGCCAGGTAGGACCCCATGTGACCAGAGCAGTGAGCCATGGGAGGGTTTAGAGCAGGAAAGATGAACAGTTAGGGGAACCATGGCCCCACAGCTGCCAGATAGGAAAGGGATGTGGAAGGCAGTGGGCGCCAAATAGGGACACTCCAGGGAACAGAAACAGAAAACCGGATTAACACTGTTAGGTCAAGCTGACAAGACTTGCCAATTTGTCACCAAGGACATGGCAGAGCAGGTGATGTCACCTGCTTTCAGAATCTCTGCTTTGGTAGTGGCCTTTACCCAAATACCAACCTTGACCCCAGGATACCCTAAGGTTCTAGAGCACCCATCAAATTCCCCGGTGCCTTGCATGTCCTGTGTGGTAGGTCTCTCCTACTTCTTGATGCCCCAAAGGGAGATGATGCTAACTCCTCACAGGTGAATCATAGCTGCTGAGAGGCAAAGGGCTGTCCACCAGCCAGCTAGTATCATGTGACTTCCTGTCCACCAGCCAGCTAGTGTCATGTGACTTCCTGTCCATCAGCCACCAGGCAATGCATGACTTTCTATATACCAACCAACTAGTGTCATTTGACTCCCTGTCCACCAGCCAGCTAGCATCATGTGACTTCTTGTCCACCAACCAGATATCAGCTTGGGGCCTCTGAGACTGCAAGCCAGTGCTTCCTTGGACCTCTGGAAGCCAGAGCTATGGGAGCTGACAGGACTTAGGAGGCTCCCGCTGTCTCTGCTCCCTTTATGACCAGGTGTGCCCCGTGGGCAGGACCTGGGCCAGTCCTTGACAGTATGGTAGAAACTGAAAAAATGATTGTTGAGAAATAAGTGGGTAGAGGATGGGTAAATAGACAGTTGCCTGGATGGATAGATGGGTGGATGGATGGATGGATAAATGATGGGGTGGATGAAAAGACGGATGATGGGAATGATGGAGGATGGATAAGTGGACAGTTGATGGATGGATGGATGGATGGGTGGATGGATGGATGGGTGGATGGATGAATGGGTGGGATGGATGGGTGGATGGGTGGGTGGATGGGTGGGTGGATGGATGGGTGGATGGGTGGATGGGTGGGTGGATGGATGGGTGGATGGGTGGGTGGATGGATGGGTGGATGGGTGGATGGGTGGGTGAATGGGCAGACCAATAGATGATGGGTGGATAATGGAGAGATGTTGGCTAGGTGGGTAAATAGGCAGGTGATGGGTGGAGGACAGGCAGATGGACAGAAGGATGATGGGTAAGATGGTAGATGGATTATGAATGAGCGGATAGATGATTGATGGATATTGGATAGGCGGGTAGATGGATGGCTAGGTGGGTGGATGATACTGACCAGATTATAGATGGCGGATGCACGGACAGATGGATTGATGGATAGATGAACAGACAGATGAGAGAAGGGCTCCCCTTGTTAGTGCCCAATGCTTACCCCCCCCCCCAAAGCAGCCTAGGAAGCAGCAAGAACCAAAGCACGTAGCCAAATCTCCTTGCAGGTCCCATGTGTCAGTGTGCGCCTGCGTCACAGGACAGTCCATTCACCCTCCTCAACACATGTTCCTGGACATCCACTGCCTTCCCTGCACTGAGAACCCTGTGGCCTGTGCTGGCTAGGGGAGCCCTATGCCCGACAACAGTTATACTGGGCCAGTCGCCATGAGGGCAGTGGGCAGCCCTCAAGTTTATACCCAGGCTCTGGGGTTTGGCCTCATTCTGAACTGTCCCGGGCACTGCTGGAATGTAGTAAGTTCAGCCTGGCTTCTCTCAGGCCCCGCCCCTGCCCCGTCCCCAGATAATTGGCCCAATACATCTTGGTGCTGGAAATTTACATACAGGAAGTGATGGATGGCTCTAGTAAACCCGCCTGTCTTCGCCTGGCACAGCTATCCATCTCTGTGGGCTGCAAGGCCCATCTGTCTTTCTGTCTCCTTGCTGGTGACAGGCCAGCATGTGCCTTCCATCCTGGGTCATCCAAGGCCCCTCTGCAGGCAACATGCAGCTGGCTGGCTGGGCAGCCCTCAGAGCTTGCTCCTCCTCTGGTGTTCCTGTGCCTAACTTCCCCGGGACCCGTGGACCTGTCATGCTTGCTACTGTTGCCAGGCACATCTCATGGCTACACCACTGACAGGCCTGCTGCAGATGGTTTTTGAATACCTCTTCTGCACCAGGCATTTATGGGTACTAAAGTGCAGGCCCAGTCAGCTGAGGCACAGTCCCGAGCTCCCCAACCTTTCATCAGAATAGTGATGCTAGGTACTTTTTGTTTGTTTGTTTGTTTTGTTTTGTTTTGTTTTTCGAGACAGGGTTTCTCTGTATAGCCCTGGTTGTCCTGGAACTCACTCTGTAGACCAGGCTGGCCTCAAACTCAGAAATCTGCCTGTCTCTGCCTCCCAAGTGCTGGGATTAAAAGCGTGCACCACCACTACCCGGCTGACACTTTTACCTTATGGCTCCATTGGTTTTATGTCATATGGTATAAGACAGGGTTTCTTTGATTGGCTAGATTAGCTAGCTATGAGCTCCTAATCACCTGTCTCTGCCCCATGTCCCCCAGCTTGGCTGGCAGTAGGGAGGTGTTAGAGAAGTACATATCTTTAATGCTTCACTCTCTACAGGTCACTGGAGATCTGAACTCCGGTCCTCCCTCGTGTGTGTGTGTGTGTGTGTGTGTGTGTGTGTGTGTGTGTGCGCGCACGCGCGTGTGTGTTACCAAGCATTCTACCCACTAAGCCACCTTCCCAGTAGCAGGTAAGGGAGAGAGATGTCACTGTTCAAAGACCAGGGACAGACAAGCTATGACACACTAGGTCAGACATGGCAGCATACTCCTATAATCTCAATACTTGAGAAGGAGACTGAGGCAGGAGAATCCAAAGTTTGAGACCAGACTAGAATACATAATGGTATCTTGTCTCAATAAAACGTCAAATCAGAGGCAACCCCAGGTGTTCATTTGAAGAGGAATAGCAATCAGGCCAGCTGTGGGGTCACACTCCTGTAATCCCAGCAGTGAGGAAGATGGCAACAAGGAGGTTAAGAGTTCAAAGCCAGCCTGGGTTACATTAGTCAGCATCGTGTGAGGTCATACAATAATTTAAGTGGAGTAGCATTGTGGTTGAAGTTATGCCAATGGACATGTTTCTGATCTCCAGCCCATGAAGTTGGTGGCAGCTCATGTGTTCTGAGGCCCTGGAAGTCCCAGGGTTGAGGAGACAGACTGCCCCAGAGCTGGGTCACAAACCAGTGGGTAAGCATGGAGAGTAGGGACCAGTGGCAGAGCCCCTGCTGGTCCGGCTGCACCCCAGCCTCCCCTCTCCCTGCTCGCTGGCTCCAGCCTCAGCTGCGTCTGTCATCTGCTCCCAGCTCATTAAAATTATCTCTTTTTAGTTGCAAATGGGCTGTTTATGGGGATCATTACTTGAATGGTCTGCGCAGGGCTCCGGGCTGTCTGTCTGCTGTTGACAGCTAGTTAGGTTAATTGTATGTGTCTCCTCCCTGCCTGGGTCTGGCCCAAAGTCTGGGGCTGTTTAGATTATGACTGGAGTTGGACATGAAGTTGTGCAGGAGCATGGCGGGCAAGGCCCGCTAGCTGGATGCAGGGTGTCTCTGACGCTGGACTTGAGAACGTGGCTGGCTTATGTTTTTGAGACATCTTCTGTTCCCTTGAAATAAATATAGTTCTGTAGGCTCTTCTAAGTGTGTTTATTTTAAAAGCCCCGTTGTCGATTCCATCTCTGGCTTTGTTGATTTTCAAGTGCCCTTTCTCTGAGAGTACAAGGGGATCGGTTTTAATGTCCCTGCTTGGCAGCCTGTCCCTTTTTCTGTGTGTGTCTGATCTTTTTACTGACCTGTGAAAACCTAGGACATTTGGATATAGCAGGGTGTCCTCTACACCCGGTGTGTCTAAGAGGGAGGTGAACATCAGCCAGTGTTTACTGAACTCCTGGCAGGGTACATTATGAACTTGAATTATTTAAAACAATCTCCCCCAAACACCCTCAGTGGGTGGAGAAGGGGAGCCAAGGATAGCTGAAAAGCCAGGCATTGAAAATTGGCCTCCAGAGCCCTCCAAGGAGCTGCCCCCACCTCGGTTATTAGGGCTGCCTGTAATTCACCTCCCAGCCCCTGGCTGAGTCCTCTCACAGACGCACAAGCCCTCAATAAATGGTAGTTACCATAATTGTATTTATTATTGCCCTGGCCGTCGCCTGCATATTTGCTATAGAAACACTGCAAGAATTCAAGGTTGAAGAATGCGCATCTACTGAGGCAGAGCTGAGGAGGGCATGGTCCTCTTGTCTGTGACAGCGTCTGCTCCATCAGGACTGGGCAGAAGAGCTGGGCTTGCAGTGATCCAGCGCTGAGAGCTACTGATGCCTCACCTGGCCCTTAGACTTGGTGCAATCAGCAGTCAGATCTGTGCCCACCAGCAACCAGTGAGGTACAGATAGAGGGACAGTCCTAAGGTATACCACGCTGGCAGCTAGATGTCCTCTGCAGGGCTCTTTCCTGTATGGGGGGTGCATTCTTCTATGTAGTTCATACGTATGTGATCGGATGTGTGTCAATTACTCTCCACTTCATTTACTGATGATACATAGTCTCTCGCTGAATGCCAGGCTTACACACGTGAATGGTCTGCCTAGCCAGCTTGCTCTAGGGAACACCCCCATCTCTACCTCCAAAGCAGTGGGGTTACCGGTAGGCCACCACACCTGCCTAGCTTTCAGGGGAGTGCTAACGGTCTGAAGTCTAGTTGTCTTGTTTGTGCTGCAATCTCTTTATCCACTGGACTGTTGCTCCAGCCTCTGGTGGAAGAAGTAAAAGCCAGGTTGCAAACACTGCTTCCAAGTGTGGCCATGTGAAGAGGTACAGGGTCCCCAAGAAAGGAGCTTCCACCTGCAGTTGTCTCCATGTACTTCCGTGATCCCACACTCAGGAGGCTGAGGAAGGAGCCTTGGGAGTTCAGGCTAGCCTGGGCTCCAAAATTTAAAGATAAGTGTTCATGAAATTCACAGTGTCAGATACGGAATAATCCATAGTGCATCCCATGTCCCGTTCTGTGTCCTGGGACAACGAGAGCAATATGCCTTTAAAAATTAAGAAAAACTTCAGTGGACCTCAACGTTCTAGTTTTTTCTCCCTTATGATGTGAGAGTCTTACTGTCCTGGCCTTACCAGCTGTTGGGATGTGTGTGTGTGTGTGTGTGTGTGTGTGTGTGTGTATTCATGAGTGAGCGTGTGTGTTTGTGTGCATACACATACGTTAGTGGTGGCAAATGTCTTTTCTCTTCCTTTCTCTCTCTATTCCATTCCTCTCCCAGCTCAAAATCCCTCCTGGTCTTCCGTCTGGCAGCCCTGAGGCAGCCCTGCCCAATGCTGAAGTGGGGATATGCTTCAGCACCTCGGAGAGCGCCACCGCCCTCAGGTTTTAAGCAGTGCCTATTGGTGCCTCTGCCGCCCCCCCCCCCCCCACTTTCCCCCAGTCTCCTGACTTTCACCAAAAGTTAGCTGTTTTTCTAGAAACAGGCATTCCTTCTTAAATTGCCCCCCCCCAAAGGACTCCAGGGGCCAGAGGCTGTCCTCACAGGTTTGGGGGGACCAGGTCTGACACTGTGGTAAATAGCTATGGAGCAAGCGATTCAGACAGTAGCTGTCTTTTACAGGGAGAAGGCTTTGCAGAGGGTTAACGGTACTTTCATTTCATTATCTAACAGTGAAAGGGTTTCATTGTGTGTGCAAGACGAATGTGTATTAGCGGTGACAAATGGGGTCTTTCATTACACACCGCACTTCGTCATACATATGTTGGATGAAAGAGTTCGCCCTGGAAATGTGGTCCCCGCATCTGTGTGCGCGGTTTGGTTTGTTTTTTTTTTTTTTAATAAATCTGATTGCAGGAATTTATTGCACCACCGGATTTAGGAAATTATAGGGCTTGATTGCTGCAACTATAATCGGGTGATAGATGCAGGAGGGTTTGTGGAGTTATTGTCCTGGGGGGTGGGGGAGCCCTGTTCAAGTCTGTGCCAACAGTGCAGGCCACACAAACAGAGCGTTCCTTGGATTATGCAAATGAGTCATGACAACTCCTGCTGAATTCTACTCCTCCTGAGAAAGCTTCTGTGATAGCTGAGGAAGCTTTGAGAGGGGTGATCAAGCACATAGATCCCAGCAGCAGGCCCCACCATGATGCACACGCCACACACACACACACACACACACACACACACACACATGTCCATCCCTCTCCCTCTCCATCCTTGGTCTTGTGTGGCCAAACCCCTGGACTGATTCCTGAGTGCACATAGTCAGGCCAGCCCCCACCCTCCAATCTGTTCCTTTTCAGTAAAGGTTCTGGGAACCCTCAGTGATTTACCGTGAGGTATGCCCGAGGTCAGCGTGCTTCTCTTCGGCACCTTCATTTTTCCAAAATTTGCTGGAATTAAAAAGCCATCTATATCTTAAGAGGCGAATTTATGAGCCTTTAAGGGAGAAAGCAGCAGTTGGAGCTGCGCCCGCCGCTGATGTATGGAAGCTGTCGGCGGCACTCGCGAGCAGGAGAAAGGGCCCATACAATATGCCACGCGCTGCTATTTTGACACGCTGTGGAGATGTTTTCTTCAGTTACTGACAGGCTTATGCCATCACTCCTTGGAAATTTAAGAGGTGGGGCTGTGGGGGGGGAGATGGAGAGGGATGGAGGGGGGTAGATAAAATGTCCGTCCAACTTGGTCTGGCCCAGCTCCTAAGGACAAAAAATGGAAAGCCCGCAGTGTCCTGGGGACCTTTTGTGTTTCATCCTTTTGTTTTGTTTTTTTATTGTTTCTTAATTTTTTCATGCATGCCAGGAGTCAATATCTCACCTTTTCTTGGCCCTGTAAGTTACAGAAACTTGCTCAGCACACTGTTGTACAATAATTCAAAAGCAAAGAAAAGAAGACAAATCTCAATATCTCCCTCCCTCCCCCCCCTCTCGTTCCAGAAGGAGCTTAATTCTGTCGCCTCGGAACTGTCTGCGCCACAGGAGGAAAGAGAGCATTCTCCTAAACATGTAATTGAACTCCGCCGGGAATTTAAGAAAAATGTGCCAGAGGTAGCGTGCCTGCCTGCCGCCACGGCGGCGTTGACTGGGAAGGAGTGTGTGTGGCTCCCCGCCCCCCACCCCGCTACCCCTCCACCCCATTCAAACTATATTGTGAAAACTGTAGACATAAGTGACTAACAAGAAAAGAAGCTAATTAGCCACAAAGATAAATCACAGCCCCAGCCTGTCAGCTCTGGCAGTGTTGGGAGAGGGAGGTCCCCAGTGCTGACTCGAGTTGGGGCCCCGAAAGTGCTCCACCCAGATTCCAGGTGCATTCAAAGTCCTCCTGTCGGGTGAAGTGGTTAGTATTTGATGGTGAGGCAGTTTGGCTTGAAGTTAGGATCATTTTCTGCCTGTCACTGGGCCTGGGAGACACAACTGGGGCTCTGGAACCTACCCCTCCCTGTCAGTCAATGCCTCTGTCCCTCCCATGCCCACATCAAGGTTCCAGACCCCAGACTGGGCCTAGAGGTGGCAATGCCCAGGCCAAGCCCACTTACTCCCTCTCCCTTGAGGAGCAGACCAGCCCAGACATGTGTCTGTATTTCCGTGAGGTTGAATGTGAGAATTTTATCTCCTCCCCTCCTGCCATCAGGGCCTCTGTTGCTTCTCAAATTAAAAAAAATATATATGTATATAACGTAAAATCAGTGAGAGTAAATGGAAAATGGAGGCCTTGAACCTTGTGTCACTTTGACAGGGCCAAGACATGCTCAGTGTGGGCAACAGACCCAAGGCTTGGCCTTAAGCTGTAGCCAGCAGCCACCCTTCTGCCAATGACTATCTCAGCTTACCTGTTAGAGTAGGCTAGACCATGGAGGGAGGGGTGCTGAGGGTGGGTTCCTGTGGCTCTTAGCAGTGGAGGAGGGGCCTTGGGTGTGAGAGGCAAGGCAGGCAGGTACGCACAGAGGGGCTGAGCCTCACACCTGAAGAATCCCATCATGACATCATAAGCAACTGTGGTTCTTCAGGGGAGATTGGGGATGAGGGCCCAGCTAGGACTTGTATCTGGGGTAAAGTCTAGAGAGAGCTGTCGGAGAAGATGTGGGAAAGAGGCAGAAGCCTCGGACTTGAATGTCTCCTGATGTCATGGCTTCAGCAAACACAGTAGGTCTTTCTGAGATGGGAGTCACACATAGCCCAGGCTGGCCTTCAGTTTGTCATCTCCCAAGTGCTGGATGACAGGCATGCACTATCAAGCCCTGTTTATTCGACAAGTGGGGTGGAACCCAGGCCCTTGTGCAAGCTAGGCAAACACTGTACAAACTGAGCCATGTCCCCAGGCCTGTTTCTCTTTTAAATAGAGAGTGCCTCTGGCCCTCCCGTCTCAGGGAAGCTTAGCTGAATCCACTGTAGATCTTCATGGCTTCACACACGTCTCTCTCTCTGGTCCTCTCTGACCATCTGTCCCATCCCCTCCCCCCAGCATAGTGAACTCAACCTCAACCATTGGTCCGCACAGGAGCTCTCAGGTGAGGAGGGAAATCCAGGCCAGGTTTTCAGCCTAGGAGTCTGACTTACATAATTTCAAATGCTACATAAAATTATGCAATTACATAATTAGAAGGGATAAATTTCCACTCCTATTATAGTCACGGCTCTAGAAACTCTCACGTTTAGAGCTCATCCCTCCTGATGGAAGAATCGTGACAGCTTTATTTAAGAGCATCGTGGGAGGGGGGGTGTCCAGTCCACCTACTGCATGCGTCTCGCCTGGCTCCCCCTAGGACTTACATGGTCACGGTCAGGGGCGGGACTTGGCCCAGCTCCCGACCTGTTCCTCTCCTCATGGCTCTCAGAGGTGAACCCCTAACCTCACTTGAATATAGGGTTATGGGAAAGGCCTGTTGAAGGTATCTGGAGACTTGGGCTTAAATTCCAACTATATCACCTGCTTGCTGCATCACCTTAGCAGGCCAGCACCCCTTAAAGGCTCAATGGCGGAGCATGGCATGCTCGGTTCCATCCCTAGTAGCACAGAAAAAAAAACAGGTGTGCATTTAGGAAGTATCCTTCCTTTTCAGAATGCTGTGGCTTTAAATGCTCTAAGAAGAACTGTGTGTGTGTGTGTGTGTGTGTGTGTGTGTGTGTGTGTGTGTGTGTGTGTATCTGTGTGAAGGATCAGGGGTTGGGCTCGGGGCACTCTCTCAGTGGTAGACCCTCTGCCATCTTTTTCAGGGAATCACAGCGATGGTAGCTCCGGTGCTGAAAAGTCTCCAAGCTGAGGTAAGAGCCAGTGGCGCTGCACTTGGGGAGGTGAGGGTAATGTGCACTGGGCTTCCCTCCCCGTAGGCTGGGGCTCACCTCCCAGGCTCTCCCCCTCCCAGCTGAAATCTGAGGTCTGCAATCGATACGCCTCCCCCCAACCTGAAGTCCCACTAAGGTAGCCTGTCTAGTAAGTCCAGGGCGACCAGTTGGCCCAGCCCTCCCACCACTCTCCCAGTGAAGCAGGCTTCATGGCCTTCTCTGCAAGCCCACATGACAGCGGCGACCCCCCACCTGCCCATCCACCCCATGACAGCGGAATGTCCTACCATCCTCTCTGTGGTACTGATAATGTGCCTTCACCTGCCTGAGAAGATGCTGCAGTCATGCTGGGCTGAGGAGGGGAGCATCTCTAATGTCCCCACGGGCAGGGGCTCCCCTGGATCTCAGGTGGACCCAGAAGCCCCTTCCCCTGACAGCCCTGAGCTGGAGGGGAGGAATCCTTTTCACTCCCCAGTCCTCACAGCCGGCTCTCCCTCAGAACCACGTATATACATAGGTGAAGCTGCATGTACATGAGTGTCAGTGTGGGCATGGCTTTCTAATGTCGGGAACCTCCATTTCCCTCCCTGTACCCTGGGGATAAAGAGACTTCTCATCCTTCTGTGCTGTTTCGGATATAGATAAAGAAAGAGAATTCAGGACGGGTGGATCTGCCCGTGTGACACTGTCAGAGTGTCACAGGAATGAGTAGCGGGAATTACTGACTGGGTGACCTTAGGTGAGTTGCTTGACCTCTTTGTGCCTCTGTGTCCTCATCTATCAACGTGGTGGTGATTTTCTCTGTCATAAGTTGAGGCTGAGGGAGAAGCAAGGTAAACATGAAGGAAGCGTTCAGAAGCCTTGGATAGCTAGATGTCGTCCCAGCACTTGGGAAGGTAGAGGCCATCCTAGGCTGTGTGGAGAGACGATCTCTCCCCTTTTCTGTAGAAGAAAGACTTAAATGTTATAAGCTCTCAGTGATAAGAAGACCCGAGGCACAGCCTCGTGTATGGTGGGCTTGGAATTTCAGCCCTGTTCCTTCAGCTGTGTGGTCCTGGGGAGGTTCCTCGACCCCTCTGAATGTCAACTCCCCTCCTGTTTCCTGCAAAACCAAGCTTACAGATCCAGAGGAGAAGGAAGCAGCTGGGTAGCCACAGCCACAGCCACAGCCTGGTGCACAGTTGATGTCCCTAAGGCCAGGGAAGGAGAGAAGTCTTAATCGGAGTTCACCTAGCAGGGAGCTGGCTTCCTGTACCAACGTGGGTGGACAGCTGTTCTGAGGCACCTCTCCAGCCATGACCCACAGGACTTGACTGTGTTCCCCCACCTTCCTTATGACCGTTGCACTGAGCTGCCAAGGCTGCAGGTCCCTCCTCCCTCCTGTGGGAAGGAAAACAGCCAACGAACCAAATGAAGGCTGCATCAGATCCATTCCCGCTTTCCAGTCCAGCAGCCTCCGTGTGAGCAGTTGGGGTCCCCCCACCCCACCTCCCATCATTTTTCTTTCCCATGGGAGGTATGGTGGGGAGAAAGTGGACTCTCCCCGCCACAAATCAAGGCTTCCTTGATTCCTCAAAGGACAGTTTAGTCCCTCCCGCCCCCCACCCCACCTCCAGGAAAACAAAAGCCAGCAAGGGAAGGTGGCTTCTGGGACCCAGCTTGAAATGGCCGAAGTTTGCACAGCCTTGCACAGGGAAAGGGAGCCAGCCTGAAGGCCCTGCTAATTATAAAAGTTGCTTTTATGAAAGATAATTCAAAGCAATAATTTAGCAAACATAATCAAGCCACGCAGATGGGGCCAATGATGGATGGATTGTAACATGCAATTAGCGGCTCTCCTGGTTACATGTCATTAACCCTCCACGTGCAAAAATTATTTTCTCATTATTAGTTGAAAAGGTAAAATTAAGCTGACTAGACACTAAAGGAACAAACCACAATTAATTACCTTCATTTATTACAGTCATTATCTTAGAGTTATTTTTGCTTGGAGACAGAGAGATGCAAACATCTAAATTAAAAGTTTTGTTTTTGCTAAATCTGAGGTGAGACACTTCCATGCAGTGTGTGCCTCAGCCTGCCCCTTAGATCTCAGGGCCACACGAGTGGGCCTCCTGCACCCAGCATCCTCTTCACAGGGTGGCCTGTGGGATCATGGAAGCCCTTCTGGCTGACCTGGAGTGGGGACTGTCACCTGAGCCTAACAGGAACACAGCAGTCTGGGGATCAATGGGTTGACCCCAGTAATGGAGCATATGTGGCTTTGGCAAGTGACTTTATGTGTCTGAGCCACACCGTTGAATTCTGTGTATAGGGACGATTCCCTGGGACTCCAAGAGCCAATGAGTTGCTGAGATGGCAGGCATGTCACTGGTTTACAACATGGCACCGTGTACCACAGCCTGCCCACCAACAATGTCCTCCTCCCAGGAATTGAGGGAGTGCCTCAGAACCCTAGAGAGAGTACCAGGAGAAGATTTAGGTGGCTGGCTAAGTCCATACAGTCATTTACAAATCAATAAACACTTAGCTGGTCTGGGAAGGTGGTAAAGCCACTTGGGAGTACAAGGATCTGGGTTTGAACCCTAGAACCCACATTAAAAAAACAAAAGCTAAGTGTGGTGACTCACTCTTGTAACCCCAGTGCTTAGGAGGAGGAAAAGGAGGAGGAGGGAGAGGAAGAAGAGGAGGCGGAGGAGGCGGAGGCAGATAGAGATTTCTAGAGTCACTGGCCAGGCTGCTTGGCAAGTTTTAGACCAATGAGAGACCCTGTCTCTCCCCAGCAGTAGCTGAGGAATGATAGTCAAAGTTTTTCTCTGGCCCTATATGCACACATACCACAGGTGTACACACGCACACACTTTCACAAACATATAGTAGATACTCTCAGAGTGTCAAAAGCAGTCTGATGTCAGTCTTGGGACATTACCCACTGGTAACCTCTGCCCCTCTTGGCATGGAGACAGCAGGCATTTTTGCAATAGTTCTTGGGGAAGACAGACCACCCTCCCATTTAGCCCTCTGCAAACGACCTTGGGTGGCATTCTCTTTGTGTCAGGCTCCTGTGAAGCTGGAGAAAGCTGAGAGTTGGTGAGATACAGTCCCCATCCCTGGGGAAGTCCTGAGCACCAAATTCCATGGAGAAGTTGTCCCAGGGGGACCTGGTGTAGTCTCCCTGAACCCATGTTGCCAGACTCAATGGTCTTGTCCTGTGATGGCCATGACAGTCTGTCCATACTGACCTTATCTGTCTGCATGGGTCCTTGAGTACCCCCATGGAGCCGTGACATCCATGTCTCTGTCTTTCAAACTTGGGCCTGCTGTCACAAGAGCCCAAAGTGGCAGTGATATGGGGCCATTACCGAGGGTGGCCTGTAGTTCCCTGCTGGGAGAAACAAGTCACAATGCTACCCAGAGAAGCAAGGCCAGGAGCTGATGGCTGAGCTCTGTTGGCTGCGGGCACAGTGCCACTACCTGTGACCTCCTAAGAGACATCAAGAAGAGCCCAGGTGTGCTGCAGAACCATGAGCAATCATGCTAAGGGGTGAGTTAGGATCATCATTACGCCAAAGATAAAAGGAGACCCCACATTGGCAGCAAGCCTCCCCTCTTCCCCCTCCCTTTTCCCTGCCCAGTCCCACCCAGCCCCTTGGCAAAGTTGATTCTTGTCACTGTAGCCAAGTCTACAAGCATCTCTGTGCGTGGGAACACAGGTTTCTCCTCCTGGTTCCAGAGAATGGTGCCAGGTGGTTGTGGTAGACAGAGATTCCGCTGCCCTCAGAGACCCAGGCAAGGGGCATCTGCTGTTGGGGACTTGGGAACTTTCCATTTGAGTGTCTTCTCATGGGCTCAAGGGCAACTCTGAGACCTGAGTGGCTAAAGGAGACGGGAACAGGCCTGATAGCCATCCTGGGGTGAAGGGCAGATTGTTGGGGGGAGCGCCTGGGTCTTGCTGTGGCCACCATGGTAGCACTGAGCTTCGCGTATGATGCAACAGATATGTCCAGCCCTGGCTGAGTCACTCTCTCTGAGCCATCTGAAAGACGAGTGAGGACAGCTAGCCGCCTACATTTTTGGCACCCCCTGGTTGCAGATGTAATGTGTCATGATGTGTTGTCTTCCATGGCTTTCTAGAACCTTCTCTGTAGACTTTGTCCAACAGTCTAGCTTTATGCTCCCACTTGCAGGTGGCAAGAGGCTGGGACACCCCCTTCCTCTGCTTGTGTCACCTACCATTGTGGTGGCTGCTCAGGCTAGCAGGTCACAGAGTCAGTGGGAGCAAGCTCACTAACTAACTGCTCACTCTTGACACTCGACGTGTAATTAGGCGTGACACAAAGGTGGATGGGCGCTCTTTCTCATAGATGGTACCCATAGCGACTCTGACTGTTGTTAGTTTGTTACAGTTGTCCCAATTGCAGAGGATCTGCGCTCAGCTCTAGTAGGGAAACTGAGGCTGGGAGAGGTGAGCCGGTGAGGCTCAGAGAGGTGAGCCAGTAACTGTTGTCCAAGTTTGGAACAGAGGAAGGGAAAGAACGTAAGAGGGTTGGGGCCCAGGTGGCTGCACAGGCTGCCTCCACCCAGTATTTCATGGAGGATACCATTGAGCCAAAATTCAAGTTCAAAGGGCACTTGACTATCTGACCAGGCCCCCTCTGCCCTCAGACAGGCCTGGCCTGGCTCCTCCTACCCCAGGGAATTGGCATTCTCTGTTCCCTCTGCCTGAGTGTGCCTTCCTGTGTCCTGTGTCTCACACAAGTCAAATCCAACGACCCCAGGAACAGGGCAGTCACTGTACACTTGACCAGCAAGGCATGTGGCTTTATACCTCTTATGGGGATGGGGTGTTGGAGTGCTCCGGCCTTGGGGCTGCCATAATGTGAACAATGACTGTAGGCCGGGGGTGGGGGGGGGAAAGGGGGCTTTAGAACAGAGGCGGGACCGGCTCCATCTCACATTTTAAGGGGACTTTGTGGAGGCCGTTCACCTGACTTCAAAGATGATAGCAGAGCCTGTGGAAGCTGCTGGCCCCCGCCTGCCCATGGCCCCCACCTGCCCATGGCTGCTGCTCTGTCTCTGCTTTCTAATTCTTCCTCTTTACTTGGGGATTTAGTCCCAGGTCTGTTCCTTTCCTTCCACTGTCTCTGTTTCGTTCTCTTTCCCCCAGGCTCCTCTCTGCTTCTCTCCCTGCATGGGCTTGACCATCCCCTTAGGCCCCACATACAGTCTTAATGAACAGACGAGGCCAGGAAAATCCAGCCTTTGTGCATTGGGACCTCCCTCCCAACTGGGCAGACAGGTGACGGGGCAAGCCTGGGCTGTGGAGCTGATTGGCAAGGCATTTCATCCCAGCATGGCTTTCCTTGGCTGTGTGACCTTGAGTGAGTCACTTAACTTATCTGGGTCTCTGTCCCTCCCCATCAAAAGATTTTTTAATTTACGTTTATTTGATATGTGTGTATAAGTACATGTATGTTTGTGTGTGCATGTGCATTACAGCATATGTGTACAAATCAAGGGATGGTTTGAAGGGGTCGATTCTCTCCTTCCACTTTGTGGATCCTGGAGATTGAACTCGGGCTTGGCGGCAAGTGTCTGTACCCACTGGCCTCTGCTTTAAATGAAGGTCCTAATCGTTAGGCTCATGGGGAACTCAGTAAGCTCATACTGATATAAGAAGAGTAGAGGACAGAGGAGGCTGGCACTTGTGCCTCCTACAAGTCCTATGTGGGAAGCCACTCACCCATTGCTCAGGTGAGCTCACTGAGGCTCAGCCATGGCTTATAAGACCTGACTCAGGCTGGGACCAGTAAGGCCTTGAGACTCATTACTGCAAGTGAGGTACAGCCTAGACTCTACTCTTCCGTAGGTCTTACATGCTCGGACTGGGCAAAGCACTTGCCCAGGTCCACACAGCCTTCTACCTATAGCATTGAGGCTGGGAACCACAATTCCTACAAATCCTCCATTTGGAAAGCTAACTGCGTGCCTCAACATACCGGGGATCCAGGAGGTGCTGAGAAGCCCAAACTAGGGAGCCTGTAACATACAGAAGTGAGATTTTAATCCAGGGTCTGGTTATTGTGATAACTAAGTGCCCAGTCGGGTACTCAGAGTGTCTCCTGCAGCGTGGGTCAGGTACAAGCAGCTGGCCCATGACCTCCCTGCTGTCAGCCCCCCCACCCCACCAGTGGTGTCACTAGCCTGTCCCCCTGGCCGTCCTGCCAGCTGAGGGTGAGGCTTCCAGAACCCACAGGTCCGTCTGGATCTGCAATTAACCCACGAAAGCATCCTTGAGCTGTGATGCTGAGTTACAACCAAATTAAGGACCCTCAGCCTTTCTCTTTGATTCACACTCTCTGCCTTATCAAGTAAATTATTAATGCTCCTGTCCCCGCATTAAGCAGATACTTGCAGCCATTCTAGGTCCTTCTCATTAGAAATAACATCATCTAAGAAGAGTATTGATTGCTTTTTTTTTTCAATCTTGGAATCATGGACGTGAAGCCCATATTTACATGGCATTTCCCCTTAACTTGCCTTCCCGTGCTTTATTTTTATGTTATTGATTGTTTTTTGACACGAATTGCTTTTTGGCCTTGTGTGGATGTTGTAAGCTTTCCCATCCAGCAAAGGAATGGGCTGGGCCCGGCCACAAAGAGCAATGGCTCTGGCCGCGTGGCAGGAACAGTCCGGAGCATTTAACAGCAATTAGTCTACCCTGCTGCCCAGACGCTCATGTATGAAAATTTACAAGGCTTTTAATAGACTGAGCTCTGGGGCCAGGCGGGCCTGGCGCCGGGCAGATGAGGCCGCCGGGTGTGTGTCCATTGAGCTGCCTCCAGGTCAGACAGGGATGGGTGTGCTGTGGAAACTACTGGAAACACCGACCACCTACCCCAGCAAGGGTTGTGTGGCCCAGCACACTGTCGTCACACAGTCAGCTGCTCAGTCGATGGTTATTGAAGGCCTACTGTGTGCTGGGCACAGAGCTAAGTGCTGAGGTACATGCGAGAGTTCAGATTCCTCCCGAGCCTGGTGCCCAGGATGGAGGAGAGTGGGCGCAAACCCTGCATCATACAGACCTGAGTTCTTTTGGTGGCCCTGCTTGTGGCTGTGTTCCTAAATGAGCCTCAGTTTCCCTGGCTGTACAATGGGGAAATGCATACAGTATCTGCCCCTCAGGGAGGTAGGGAAGATTCATCAAAACAATGATGCTTGGGACCTGGTTATTCAGCCTGTTGCCCACTGGGTTCTACATACCTTCCCTAACAACCCTAGAGCAGAATGTTCTAGACTCACAGCCAGCCTCCCTATGGGCTCCCAAGATGGGGTTCCCCGACTTTCCTTGTTGCCCACAGTGGCTTTCAACACCTTTCCATTGTAAGGAGGCCCTTCTTTTCCCTATTCCATCAGACCTCATTCAGCAAACCTTGATTTGGCACCTGCTGTATACCAGGTGAGTAGCCAGCTACAGTGTATATATGTGTAGGTGCACACATGTGAACATGTATGTGGAGATCCTTACTGGGATCTGGGGCTGGCCAGTTAGGTGAAGCTAGTCTGCAAGTGAGCATCTGAGAGCTGCCTGAGTCATCTTCTCAGTCCCTGAAGTCACCCCTCGTTCCCTGTGGCAATGTGGCCTCCTGGGAGGCAGGGCCAACAATGCACACTGAGGTTTCTGTGGCCAAGGTGGGAGAGGAAAAGGCTAGACAGGTCCATGGACCCTACTGTGTGCAAACCCCACTGAGGACCATGGGCATACCACGGGGTACCAGATGCAGCCTCTGTGCTCAAATCTCACATCACTGTGACAGATAACCTGAGAAGACCAAGGAGGAAAGGTTCTTTGGGCTCAGGGCTTCATTTCATTCACTCACTCATTCATTCATCTGTGGGGCAGGTATTCCCAGGTGTTTGCTGTGCACCAGGCATTGTTGCAGGTGCAGGAACAAGTAAGACAAGAGATTCTGGTTCCCCCCCATGACACCCAAAGCCAGGAGAGACAGAGCCGAGTCCCAACTCCTGGAACAGAACAGGGACCCAGCCCTGAGACCCTGGGACTGAGACATGGAGACAGTGAGGGGCAGGGCTTGCACCTCCCATGGCCCTGCTGTGTGTCCCACCTAGACCTGGTTCTCTAACATCTGGGAAGTTGTGCCCTCAGATAGGGGCCATGCTGTTTCTTCTACAGATAAGACACTGAGGCATGGAGAGACTGGAAACAGGCTGAGAGAGTGTGGGAGAAGGCAGGACTCGAACCCAGGTCTGTAGCATTGGTAGGGAGCCATGGCCCCTGCAACAGCAAGTTTGTACATGCGATCTCGGTGATATCTTGCTCTGGGCAGTTGTGGGAGGGGGTGCTGTGTTCAGCTGTGTGCCACAGAGCCCCCTGGGGACCTGTCATCCTGGTGTCATCTACTCTCAGCTGCTTCATGGATGAGAGAGACTGAAGCAACTATATCACTTCTGTCCCTGAGAGAGGAAAGCCACTGGGACCAGAAGAGAGCCAGGGGCATCCGTCAGTCCAGTGTGCTGTGTGATAGTTCCTGAGGACAGATCGCCTCCCTGCTGCTGGGGGAAAGCCTGGTGCCCTAGAATATGCAGGAAGTAGCAATTCAGTAGTGGGCAGCTGAGCACAGTGGCTCTGCTCTGTGCTGGGCTGAGGAAAGGGAACTCTGTCTAGCAGGAAGGCTAAGCCCCCATTGTCAGTCCCCAGGGTTCACCAAGGCAAATGCAAACAAACGCGCCATCCACACTGTGCCAAGGAGGGACTGGTTGGTGTTTAGGCGGGCAGTCAGGGAGAGCTTCGTGGAGGAGGTGAGGTCCTAACAAGGGATTTGTGGAGGTGGAATTTGATGGGATAACCAGTGACCTTGGCCTTGACCTCAGCCATCCAGGTTTTGAGCCCAAATTTGGTTACTGGTCAGGTGACCTTAGGCCGGTCATTTCTGAGCCTCTGTTTCCTTGTCAGCCTACTGGCAATTGGCGTGTGAGTTTGTGGTAAGGACTGAGATGGCGGTCTGTTCACGGGGCTCATATGGAAGCTGAGGTGAGGAAATTTGTCTCTGGACGGGCAGCTCATGGCGTGGGATGGGTGATGAGGCTGAGACATGTTCGGGCCACGCCGTGGAGGCCTGAATGGGGACTGACAAGCTGCATCTTATATGTGAGTCTGGGAGGGTGATAGAGGGACAGTGCTGAGCCCTTCCAGGGGCTGCTGACCCTGTGGACCCCTGGGCTAGAGCCATCAATGACACCATCAGCAGTGGGGGTGGCCTGTGCACAGAACACGCCCAGCCCTCTTTGAAACAGAGCCCATTCTTGACAGTTAATATTATGCCACCAGGAGAGGCAGAGTGAGCCATGAGGACTGGGCAGTGGAAGGTGGGCTGAGCACCCTGTGCCTCAGTTTACCCAAGTCTGCCTGTGCAGATGGCTCTGCATGGACCTGTGTCTGGTTCTGTTAGCCCAGAGAAGTCTCCAGACTTCTGGAGGCCACAGCCTGTGGTCCATGGTTCAGAAGGGCCCAGCTAGCATGGTGACACACATGCTATCTCAGTACTCAGGATGCTGGGGAAGGGCTATCATGAGTTTGGCCAACCTGTGCTACATAGTAAGACCCTGTGTCATCATGAGTCAAGGGAAGGAAAGATTCTCCATGTCCCTCTCTGCACCTCTCTGGCGTCCCAAGATGTTCGCTCACTTTGAATTTTGCGATTCTTCTCTTTCATGATTACAAAGGCCTAGGTTCAGTCTGCAGTACCCATGCTGGGTGCAGTGGCACAGGCATCACCAGTACTTGGGAGACAGAGGCAGAAGAGTCAGTTCAGGGTCATCCTGGACTACATAAGTTGAAAGCTAGCCTGGACTGTGAGAGCCTGTCTAGATAATATTTGTTTTAATTGTCTAAAAGCCTTCCCCAGAGTCCAAGACCACCCAGGACAGAGAGGGGTGGTGGTATTTACACATTCTGCTCCTTTTCCCAGAAAATGCGGTTCCTTCCCCCAACTGTGTAAGTAAATGTCCATGTGTCCTGCAAGGATCCACCCACATGCCTTGGTGTGAGATTTTCTGGCTGTCTTGCTTGAATGACATGTGATTCGTTCTTCGCCCGCTGCTCTTGAGAACCTCAAGATCAGCCCCTCTGCCTCACTCCAGGACTGATAGCATATAGTAACACACACACACACACACACACACACACACACACACACACACACTCACATACGTCATTACAACCTTCTGACAGCTCCCAGCAACTCCTAGGGTGGAATCCAGATGCCTAAACATCTGTTGGAGACTTTGTACCATCCACCCTGCCCCGATCACTCTCTTTGTGTCCTCCTTACCTTTTTTCAAATACTTCCTTGATCACCCACCCCCTGCCTCAGGACCTTTGCACACGCTCTATCTGCATTACCGCCTTTGCTGGGCTTTTTGCCTACCACATGCAAAGCTCTCAGCCTGGGCACTGTAAGGTTCTGGATCAGGTGACTCTTGGTCACAGGCTGGCCTCTGCCTGAGAGGGGTGTTCAGCAGCCTGGCTAGAGTCTCTCCACTAATCACCCATAGCATCTTCCTAATAGCTAGAAACAGTTGAGGCATCACCAGGCATCCCTGACACCTGTGGCTCCTCCAGAGCTCTGGTCACATGTCACTCCTATGGGGAACCTCTAAGACTACCCATCCCTTTGATTGGTCTTTCATATGACTCTGCATGCATGTGTGCGCACGTATACACACACACACACACACACACACACACACACACACACACACACACACCTCTAGACTCCTCTGCTCCCCAGTCCCCCATGGTCCCCACTTAGCAGGAGCTGGCGAAGCACTGATGAAGCTAGTATTGATTGACATGTGATACGATTGTCAAGCACGGTTCTCAGTGTTTCTGTCCCAGGCAGCGCACTGGGTGCGCTGCGGTTCCTAATTCACTATTCCCCGTAACCTGCATGTGAGCTGGGGACGGTCTTTGTCATTGTTTTATAGTACAAGCAAGAGATGAGCACGGGGGGGGGGGGGGGGGGGGGCGCTAGTGACCTGCCCAAAGCCACACAGTTGCTACTAATTGGAAGCCCTGGCCTTTAACCATGATTCGTTGAGCACTTACTATGTGCCATATCTTCAGGGATACCATATAGAACAGGGGAGCCCTAGGTTGCACACGCACACACATACGTGTGCACACGCATATGGAAAAATGGCTCCTTTTCCAGGCACTAAGATTTCCCAGACATTAAACAGGGTCACACAACCAGCTGGTGTCCCAGTCCTTCTCCTTCTTCTGGGCCTTGTATGTTTCCCACTTAATACCTTGTCCAGAGAGCAGGGACATTTTAACAATATAACCAGTCAATTATAATAATATTTTTTTCTCCAAATGTTTAAAAGGAGCGAGGGGGGTTGGCATGCTAAGGCATAATCATGGCTCAGAGCCTGAGCTGACATTAGTTATTAATTAGGTCATTATGCATTCCACGCTGATAATTGCTTTGCTGCGGAGTCACCAAGCATGAAACGGACCCGGCAAAGGGACGCAATCTATCAGTTCTTGGAGCCCCAGCGCAGCACAGTTGCTCACCTTGAGCTGGTACCTCAGCAAGAGACAAAAAGAAATTAATGGTGCCAGTGAGAGGCAAGAGCAAGCCAGACCCTTCCGTCATCCCAGCCCTGGGAGCGTTCCCTGCACCAAGTGAAAATGGCCATTTGTCTTGGGGACATCTTTTCCTGTCTTCTCTTCCCATCCTTGTCATATATGGGGAGACGCTGCTGCATCTCCTCTATCTCTGCTCTTAGCAGTGAGGGGGGCTGGGTGAGTCAGGGACAGCCTCTCCACCTGTGCTCTGCCTCCACCCAGGTCCCAACCCTGGCCTCCGTGGATAGGAAACACACCCCGTATCTGCTCTGAAGCTTAGGGTGGGCGGTATCAGTAGCAGCCGCAGCCAGAGTCCAGTCTAAGCACAGGAAACAGAGATCTCAGAGTGAACATGCGCACCGAGACCCATCTGATGGCAGCTGTCATGATTACAGAGTATCCAGCATTTGCTAGATGCCCCCATTGCGGTTTGGTTTCTTGGTGGTTGATCCTGTGCTGCAGATGAAGGTTGGCCGGGATAATCTTGCACTGGGCCCCACAGCTGCTGGTGTAGCTGGGATTTGAACCCAGGCTCCTGAGAGGTGAGAAAGCAGAGGTGGGCTCCCAGAGAGCAGGACGGAGTAAATGCAACTTTCCTGAACCAAAACAGGTATCTTCCTACCTGGGACATGACAAGGTCATCCTCATGCCTGTTTCTAGGCCAACATCCTTAGCTTCTAGGTGCTTCTGGATGGACCACGTTTGCCTCAACTGAGAAGCATCAGTCATCCAGGTCTGAGTTCAGACCCCCAAAGTAACAGATGCCCCTGGCTCAGCATGAGGCCTACCCAGCCCATCAGCCCCAATCCAACCAACTGCAGAACAGAAGTCAAACTCAGCACAAACATGGCAGCCCAGGTTACCTCAAGGAAGGAGGAAGCCTGCAGAGCAGGGCCTGGCCCTCGGCCTCGTTATCGATTATCTGCCTGGCAGAGAAGCTCCTGAACAGTTGGTTGAGTGTCTTTGATGAACTCTGTCCTTCTCATGCTGCTCCCCACTCCTCCTTCCAGCCTTGCTGTGGGTGTCACTCCCTGCAGGAAACAAAGGGAACACTGTCAGCAAAGAGTGACAGCACAATCCATCTCGGGGGCTGGAGAGCCGTGACAGGGAGTGGATGTCATCTGGCCCCCACAGAAACACTTAGACACAGAGAGGTGGTTGGAGGCAGCCACCCTGGTGGCCTGTCAAGAATTGGTTCCCGTGCGTGAGAGGCTAAAACAGAAGGATGGCTGGGAGTTCAAGGCCAGCCAGAGGCTGGAGAGATAGATCAGCTGGGTTCCTGCAAAGGACCTGGGTTCAGTTCCTGGCGCTGACATCAGGTGGCTTACAACTGCCTATAACTCCAGCTCCAGGGGATCTGACATGTTCTTCTGGCCCATGTAAGCTCACATACGCCAAGGTCCCATCCCTGGCTAACCCCCAGATGCTCCCTCTGTTGCTCTGACATGTCCCTGGCGCTTTGGACTCAGCCTTGCACTGCATTGCATGGTACCGTACTCCGTGAAGCAAGAAGAAGGGACTTTCATGTCTGAAGCTATCCCGTCAGACTACCAGGTGGGGACATCTTACTCTTGGGGTAGCAGGGAGGAGACCGTATCTCCCCTCCATGTGCCTCCTTCTCTGGCTGGGCACAGACATCTTTCATCATTTAGGCAAATATTTATCGGGCGTCTCCTACAAGCCAGATGCTGTTCTGAGCACTGAGCAAAACACTCTCCCCAGATGTGCAGATCGATGGCCTTGTGGCCTGCTGGGTTTTGAGGTTCACTCTGCTGCTGGGGCACCCTCTGCCCCGTTCCTCACTCCATCAATCCAAACCAGATATAGGGCTATTCTTTTGTTCCTTTGGTTTGATACAGGGTCTCAGGTAGCCCAGGCTTACATTGAACTCCTGATCTTCCTGCCTCTACTTCCTAAGTCCCTGGGTTGCAGGTGTGCCCCACCACACCCAACTAAGACTGTCAACAGCCCAGTGACTGTCCTGAGGCACAACAGCAAATAAATGCTATGGGACAGAAGCGGCTGAGTACCTTCTAGATGGAGGTGGGGCAGACTCTGGGCTGAATTCCAAGCTCACTGCCTCTCCTTATAAATAAAGCTTTGTTAAAATACAGCCTCCTGTACATATGGTTGCCACCATTTCGGCCGGATAAGCGCAGAACTCAGTGCCTGCAACAGAGACCCTAGTAAGGCGAAAGTGCTTCTCTCTAGAGCCAGGCACCTCCTCTGTGCCCCATCTGGCTAAGGTTCCCTCAGGACTTCCTCAGACACTTGGAAGAGACTTCCCAAAGGGCACTGCTATATTTAAAAGCCTGGGAAGGACAGCACTTTGATGACATTTGCGTGGTCGCCGTTCCTTAAAGGGCACGCATGTTCCTTTAGCTTTGCTCTTCTGGGCTGGCATTTTGGAAAGCGTGCCACAGTGTCCTTGAGAGGAGGAAGCAAGACCTGGAGTCCCGTTCCCCCCCTCCCCCATTGCCAGCTTCCCAGGGAAGGGCCAGTGCACATGAGAACGTGAGGTCACTAAGCTAGCATGGGCAGGCAGGCAGACGTGTTATAGAGTCCATGAAGGGACAGCCCAAGGATTAGAGCAGGCCGGGGGTTCTTGCCATCTCTGACTCTGTGCCCTCACCCTTGTCTCCAGGTTCTGGCAACTTCCACCTCTCAGACACCAACCTCCAACTCACAGTTGTAGTCCTTTGGCCAGAAATCCTAAGTGCTGCCTAAGCTTTGGCCAATGTTACCTCATACTTAACAGTGCCAGGCCTCTGGAGTTGAACACTGGCCTAGCATGTGCAGAGGCTCTGGTTGCACTCAGCACCGCAAGAGGAGAAGCAGCAAATAAAACCTGACTTTTGGCTGGGCAGTGGTGGCGCACGCCTTTAATCCCAGCACTTGGGAGGCAGAGGCAGGTGGATTTCTGAGTTCGAGGCCAGCCTGGTCTACAGAGTGAGTTCCAGGACAGCCAGGGCTACACAGAGAAACCCTGTCTCGGAAAAAAAAAAACAAACCAACACCTAACTTTTAACTGCTAGTGTCAGACACATCCACTGAAGCTTGGTGTCCCTGTGCTCTAATGAGGAAACTGAGGTACAGGCAGATGGGAGACAGTCACTGATTTTTCTCAGCTGTCCACCCCCTGGCATGCACTTCATGGAGGCTGGCCTGGCTCCGCAGCTCTGCCTCACCCTGAGGAGCTCCACCCATCACCAACCACACCCCACAGTGGAGGAAGCCAACAGTATGGAGAGACTACATGGAGACCGCACTGCTGGGGACTGGAGTTCAGATCTCAGTAGCTCAGAGCCGATTCTAAAGCCCACAGGGCCCTTCCTCCAATCCCTAGGCCTTTATTAAGCACCAGCTGCCTGCACGCCCCGTACTTCCTCCAGGCCCCCACTCCTCAGAACGAGTCACCCCTGTACCTCACCAGGACTTGGCTTGCATAGGGTTATCTGGGTGCCCAGAGGGATGGGTGGACAGGGCCTGGATTTCCTGGGTCGGGATCAGGTAATAGGGGCTTGCTGAGGCTTGGAGAGGCAACTGACTAGATGTGCAAAGCACCGGGTGAAACAAGGCTTCCGTTGTTCCTGGGTTCCAGCCCTTTGTCACCTAGCTGCACCTTTGGGGACATGGGGTATATAGGAACAGTGACTTTAAGGAGACTGTGGGTATATGGACCAGAGGTTGACAGGACTCTAGGGCAGGTGCTCCAGGCCTGGGGTGGGGACACTTCAGATGGTGGCCAGTCTGAGCAGATGGCTCCAGGTGGCCGCTGTCGGTGGAAGCGTGGGCCCCGAATGGCCAGATCCTCCGACTCCTCGGAGAAGCTGGCAGTTTGGCACTCTTGTGGTTTTAAAATCCTGGATCCCTCTAGATGCACATATTCACATATTCCAGTCCTTTCTGGGGTGTCATTTACATACCACAGTCAAATGTGCAAATCCGGAGTGTCTGGCTTGATGGATTCTGACAGCTCCAATATTTTTTAAACACTGGAGTATCCAAGAAAATAGGCTCGCAGGGTGGCTCCAGCCCACCCTTCACAGCCTTTCTCGGCTGTCACATGCCACATACCCAAGACTGCACATGTGCGCAGGGTCTGGCCTTGGGAAGATATAGATGGTAACTTAATGTCACAGCAACAGCATGAGCTCTGGGGCCCTAGTGTGTTTCTCTTCTGCTACTTGCTGTGTGTCCTTTCACTGCTTGCTCCACTTCTCTGAATCCTGGTTTTCGATGTTAATATGGGGAATATGACAGTGACCTCATAGGACTTTGGTCTAGGTTGAAGAGGTTCACGTGACGACAAGGCCTTAGCAAAACTTCAGATGCATGGTAAAACCTTGAGACGTGGTCTTCCAGGGTTTTTGTTTGTTTGTATGGTTTTTTTGGTTTTGTTTTGGGGGTTTTCTTGGTTTGGTTTTGTTTTCAAAGTAGTTTGAGGTTGAAAGACAATTCGTACCAGGGCTTCAAAGTTTCCACACATCCCCACGGCCCCGCTGTAAGCTTTTGTGGCCTTCTGTGGCCACATTAATGAGCCCTCCGTGCCACGTGGCACTGTGTGGCACTGTGGGTTTTGATAAGTCCATGGTACCAGGAAAAGCTATCTCGATCTTCTGAAGGACAGACAGTGGAAGCAAACTGTCACATCCAACACAGAAGCCCCCATCACCCACTTAGGTCGCTAGAAGGCCAAATTCCAGCCCCTGTTCCCTCCCACACAACCAGTTCTGCATCCATAGTCTCCTCCGACCTTAGCCCTCCTGTGTAGCTTGACGCCACTGTCTCAGCCTCTCTGGACCGCTCACACAGGAACTAGCTCTCACCCAGGGCTGCTTCCGCCCCTTGGTGACAGCTGTCTGTGAATTCACCCTTCTGGGGCAAGGTCACACTCCGAGAGGCCACTTTAGCTGTTCGGGTGGCAAGGCCAGCAGGCCACCTGCCGGTCAGCACGGAGTCACCTTCACCCAGCCAAGGGCACTCAGACAGGACCACAGGTCTTCTCAGCACCCTTGCCAAGGACTTCATCCTGGACCACACCCTCAGACGGCCAGAAGATTTCCTCCTCTCCAGCCCCGAAGAATTCCTGGCTTCTCCCAGCCCAGAGCCCGTTTTGGTTTTCCTTCTCTTTCTCTCTTTCCCTTTTCTACCCTCAAAGCAAAATTTATTTGTAAGACACTAAAGGAAGCCTCCTGTCCCTTTTATGCCGGCAGCCCTCAGCCGAGAAGTGAAATCATGTATTTCGCTGCTAAAAAAAGCCCCGGCTTATACAATTTTAACAATAGAAAAATGATCTTTGCGCTCCAATGCGTGCAGGCTTGGAGGAAAACCGGCAGCGTTCAGGTGCCTGGCACATTACAAATGAGCAGGTCTCCTTTGTTTTGAGTGACAGGCAATTTAAATGCAGTCTTATATTGAGGCCAGGGTTGTTTTTTTTTTTTTTTTCCTACCCCAGAATTGGGAGGGGGCAAAAATGGTGGGGGGCAGCAAAGAGAACTGAGGGACTGGTGAGAAGGCCGGCTTCAGCTGTTTAATTAGGAAATCGGGAGTTTCCGATTGGAGTAATTGGTAATTACACCATAGTTAATGGTAGCCGTAGCCTGGCCTGCTGAGCTACATGGGGGTGCACCTCGCGGAGTCCCCAGGGCCTGGCGCAAACAAATTGGGGGCCACACTGTGTCGCTTGAAAAGTGTTCTTAGCACCAACATCTGAAAACATGGCCCTGTACTTTACTTTTAACCTGGGGCTAATAACAAACCTGTGGAGGTTCCTCCTGCCCCAGCGGACCTTCCCCTTGGGCTTTTCGTCAGGCCCGGTGACACACGGCGGCAGAAGGGGTACACGTGCAGACAGGAGTGCGCTCTGTGTGCCTGGGTGATTAGAATTAATGCATCTGAGCCAGGAGAGGCATTGAGGGCCCGGGAGGATGGCTCAGTGGTTAGAGAGCTTCCTGTACAAGGGCAAACTGCCAGCACTCCGTGCAGAATCCAGGCATGGAGCAAAGATTAGAGGAGCCCAAATTTGCCCGGCTTTAAACCCCAGCAGGCAAGAGCCAGAGAGACTGTGGCAACAGGTCTCTTTCTCCTGATTTAACTGCTGCCTCGCTGCCAGGATCCTGCCGTACAATCGCTAAGCTATTGCTGTTTCTGACTGTGAGCTTCTGTGGGGCGTGGGGCTGGCCACTGCTGACTCCATGTCACCTGTGTGGCCTCTAGACGGCTGCTATCACAAGCTCAGTCTGGACACTTTACTCCCACCCTTCTTTGTGACCAGGCATAGCCATGGGTGTGCCCTTTGCAGGGTCTGTCCCTGATGCACTGCTCAGTCCTAGAAATCTGAAAGATACCATGGATAGACAGTGCATGAAAGAATGGCCTTGGCTGTATGCTAATAAAACTTTATTTACAGAAACAAATGAAGGGTGGATTTGACCTACAGCCTAAATAGTCTGCCAACCCCTTCTGGATTGGGGGTGTGGGGGAGGGCACACAAGCCACGTGAAGTTGTTTGCATTTTCCTAGAAGCTATATTATATTTTTAAAAATAAGAAACCGGTGGATTTAATTTTAATAATAGCTTTGATTTCACCTAATCCGTCCTCAGCGATGTCATGTCAACAAGCAGTAGATATAAAATAATTACTAGGTACTTTTCATCTCCTTTTCCGTGCTAAGAGTTAGGAACCCCTTTCTTAACACTCATCCAAGTGTTGAATGGCCATGGTATTTTCTTTTTACATGTATGTATTTGTATGTGAGGGAGACACAGGTGTTCCACAGAGTGCATGGAGAGATCAAGGGACACCCGGCAGGAGTCAGTTTTTTTCCTTCTACGATGTGGGTTCAGGAAATCAGACTCAGGAGAGCAGGCTCCATGGTGAGTGCCGCTAGCCACTGAGCCATCCCACCAGTGCTGGAATGGCCAGTTAAGTGGCCAATGGCCTGTGGATGTAGTGAGTGTGTTGGACAGCTCAGCTCTCTGGCATTATAAAGAAATGGTCATAGAAATAAAGACATCACTACAAACTGGTGGGGACCTTGACAGGGAAGCAGGGGTGCCATGGGTGACGCTAGAGTAGCTACAAAGGACTCAGCCAACCCTTGTCCTCTCTCCTGTTTTTATGAGTTAGAAGAATGTTCTGCAAACCCCAGCCAAGACCGTTCTCAGCGTGGGTGATGAGAACCAGAGGGTCTGAGGATTTTATATATTCTCTATCATAGGATGGAGCAATGATATTGCTTCTTGTGGCCACCATTAGCTACACGATACATGCAGCCAGCCTCTAGCCTCACGATGCTGCAGGACTCTGGGAAGAGAGCAGTGTGCAGAAGGATCAAAATGACCATCTCCTTGCCTTGGCCTCTTGCCTTCTTAGAGACAAAGGGTCCCAAATTTGCTTGCCCACACAGACAATGGCAGAGGTGACTTGGTGACTTGCTTTGGTGACGTGCCTTTGAAGACAGATGTCCACAAACAGAAGTATGTGGTTTGCCTCTGCATGTTATTGTCATTGATGTCCTCTTGGGGACACTCCCAAATTCACTGCTCCCCAACACTTCCAGGCACCGCTCCCCTGCTGCGGCTCCCCTTCCTTTGTTCACTTGGAGTGGTCTGTCTCTGAGGGATGGCAAATCTACCTGTGAAGGATGACTCCATTTTCACACACTTCCCTTCCCCGGCACACTTCCCTTCTCAGAGAAAGATGGGGACTCGCCAAGTTCCACCAGCAAAAGGGGTCAGCTTTTGCCCATGCCCACCGCCCCCCACCAGCCCCTCCCCCACCAATGGTTTTCCTTCTAAACATTTAGTGCTTGTAACAAATCATAGGGGTGGGGGAATGCGGGGGGTGGGGATTGCCTTGCATTTCATGTTCCCACTGGTTTATGGCTATTCTTAGTCCTTAGTACTGAGCATATGACAGGGACTCTTGGGGAAACATCAGTTGAATGAATAATAAAAAATTGTCACCCTGGAAGGTCGGAGAGCAGAGTCTGTTCTTAGAACACTGCCGTAAAACTGCTATACTCGGTGGCCTTTTAAGTCCTGGAAATTCTCCCCACTTCTCTAAAGTAACTCATATTCCAAAAGACCTCTGTGGACCCCCTCTGTCAGAAAGAAACCTGATGATCACAGACAGAACGTGGCACTTTCCAGAAACCACATTGTTAAGTAGTAAAAAGTGACTACACATCGGCACTTCAGAGTGTAGGTCTGTTTTCTATAACGGCGGTGAGCTGTGCTTTTTATTTTTTACTGTTTTCATGCTAAGTCTTCGAAATCTTGCGTGTATTTCACGCTTGTTATACGCTTTGATTCGGACTCCCCATGGTTCAGGTGGTCAAGAGCCACACATGACTTTGGTGGCCATATTGGGCAGCTTGGCGGCCATATTTGGTATCATGGCAGCCATATTGGGCAGCGTGGCAGCCATATTCAGAGTGTGAGCCTCTACATTGATTGTGGTTTTTCTTGGTGCGTGGTATGTTTTTCTCTGTGCAAGGCAGGTTTTCTCTTAGGTTGTTGTTTTAAACACCAGAGTGACAAACACATTTGAGATGTTCATTCAGGGCTGGCATCCAAGAAAGAAATTGGCCACCTTTGGTGGTAAACATATCTGTGAGGCCCCAGGCATACCAGAAGCTAAAACACTGGATACTCTAGGACTCCTTTGAAAGAGTTGTATTATTAACCTCTCTCCTTTACAATTGGAGAAATAGAGGTGTGCGGATTTACATGAATTTGTGTCCAGCTAGCTATGCTGAAACTGCATTTTGAACCCCTGGTGTCTACCTTTCTGGACAGGTTTGACTCAAATGGCCTCTACCATTGGAAAGCAAAAGAGCCCCAGATGCCATTTTGGCTGGGCATTGAGTTGGTGCAATGCACTTAATTTGTTTATTCAGTAAATGGCATTGAAGGGCCGGGGGGGGGGGTGTTGTGAGCTTAGTGTGCATGAAGCTCTGGGACTGCATAAACTAAGCAAGGTGATGCATGCCTGTCACCTTAGCATTTGGGAGGTGGGGCAGGGAGGCCAGGAGTTCAAGGTTTTCCTCAGTTACAGAGTGAGTTTGAAGCCAACCTAGACTATGTAAGCTCCTATCCTGCCCCACTCAGAAAAAAATAATTATGTTGGGCACCGGCTTCGTGCCAGAAAGAGTCCTGAGAGCTGTGTTTAAGGAAGTCCTTGGCCACAGATCCGTCCCCCTATCTCTTGGAGCTCATTGCTGAGAGTTATGGGAAATGCCAGCATGGAAAGAAGACTAACAGTCCACACAGGAAGTTGGTGCTGGGAGGGATACTGTACCAACAGCAAGAGACCAGGACCCTGCAGATGAATGGCTGCCATCGGTGCCTGCCAGGGGCTAGCCTCAGACACGGAAGGCCCAGGACTCTGCATCACAACTGGCCAGCAAGAGCTGAGATCAAGGCAGCTGGATCTCACTGCCTGCACCAGGAAATGAGAGGGTCCTGAGCCTAGAAGTCCTTCGGCCAGGCTCCAGGGAGTCACCAGGCCACATGGCACAGGTGACACCTATCTTCCACAAAGACTCATTAAATAAGAACATGAGCAAGAGCAGGATGGTGAATGAAGCTTCTCACCACTCAGCTGCCTCTTGTGTGTCCAGCCATTCAGCCAGGAAGCATTTATTGAGCACCGTCAGTGTACCAGGCACTCTCCTATAAACTGGATTACTCTGATGTTAGCTGAAGCTGTTCGTGTCTTCTAAGAACAGACAGTTTCACAATACTGCCAAGCATGTCCCAGTTCCTCCCAAAGCGTGTCCTGTTTGAACTGAACAGCACTGCCCTTGAGGAAAGATGAGCTGCCAATATTATTTATAACCTCCCGTTTGCCTTTCCGTGTTTAGATCCTTTAAGGGGGCTAGGAAGTGGGTCCTATTATGACTTAGCCACCCCACACCACCACCATTTTCCTGATGAGGAAATAGGCTGAGAGGGGACAATGACTTGTCCAGGGTCACACAGCCAGGCTCTGGGCTGAGATTTCTCAATGTGGGAGTCCTAACTTGTAACTGCCTTTATTCCCCCCACCCCCTTTGCACAGAAAGATACTGGTCTCCTTGCAGGTCCAGGGCCACGGCTACACGTGACACTTTCTCTTCTTTCCAAAGGTGGTGGCTCTCAGTAAGAGAAGTCAGGAGGCAGAGGCGGCATTCCTGAGTGTTTATAAGCAATTAGTCGAAGTGCCAGGTAAGAAGCTCTCGGGCTCCATAATTGAATAATTACCATCCCGAGAGGGTGACACAGATGCCACAGTGGCTTCTTGGTGCTCAAGTCTGGGGACCAGGCCTGAACCCAGAGGGAGGCCGGGCCCTCTGGAAGCTGGGGATGGGGTGAAGTAAGTGTGTGTGTGTGTGTGTGTGTGTGTGTGTGTGTGTGTGAGAGAGAGAGAGAGAGAGAGAGAGAGAGAGAGAGAGAGAGAGAGGTGTGTGTGTGTGTGTGTTTGAGAGAGAGAGAGAGAGAGAGAGAGAGAGAGAGAAAGAGAGAGAGACCTAACCAGCCTGCTGTGAAGTTACCTCAGGGCTCCCTCCATCCAGCTTTCTGCCTTGTGACTGTGAGGGCACCTCTGATGTGATGCTTATCTGGGTGTTCTTACCCATATCTTGCCCCAGGGGACCCCTTCCAGGGCCACAGCCGACTCTGCCTGCAGGGAGCAATAGAAGGATAGTGCCACCTTTCCCACAGCCAACCTTGGAATCTCAGGATTGACGGAAATCTGGCCCAAAAGAACAAATACTGGGTAGTTCCCCTCACAGTGTGAACACAGCAGGATTCAGCCCCTTAGCCTGTTCACCATGGTTAGAGCCCAGCACCACACACATATACATACACACATACACGAACACACCACCCATTCACAGACACACGTGCGCGTGCACACACACACCTACACACACACAGGTGCACGCATGCGCACACATCTGTTGTCAGATAAACAGATGTCCAGAGTATGTTCCATCCACACTGCACCGTGAGTCAGCCGTGAGAAGGAACACAGAGCCCATGTCACTGTGGCGGCCTGTAATTATGTTCGAAGGAAGTATTTAGAACAGGCATCTAGATCTACTGTGAGAGACTGCAGGGGCCAGAGGGGGAGTACAGGGTTTCCTGTGGGGAGAGAAGATTCTAGAACTCCAGGGAGGCAGGGCTGCTATGCTCTGTAGGTGAGCTGAATGCTCCCAGATGATTTCCTTTCAGCAAGAGGACACCAGTGAGGCGAACATCACCTCAGGTGAACATAGCAGCCTTCCGCTGTTGGGAGTCAGCCATCTCTGAGGTCAGGGCTCTGGGTGTGAGTCACGACAATGTGACCCTTTCCAGGATGTTTGCCTGAAAATACACGGCCCCTGCCGCTTTCCCATTTATTGGCCCATGCCCACCTCTCACACAGCAGGTGTCAAGGCCACAAGGCCACCACTCCGATAACTGCCATGCTTAACCCCAAACAGCCATTCCAGTGCTTGGGGTATCCAGACTCAGGTCATACATGAGCCCTCAAGCTGAGTGTAGGTCACACCTGTGATCCCAGCACTCAGAAGGCTTAGGCCTTCTGGGCTACACAGTGAGTCTCTGTCTCAACAATAACAAACTACAATAGCTGGGAAGGTGGCTCGGTAGGTAAAATGCTTGCCTAGTGGCAGCGAATGCTTGTGATCCCCGGGAGGCAGAGCCAGGCTGATTGACAGAGCTCATGGGCAGGCAGCCTCTAGCCTGTTCCAGGAGCGCCAGGACAGAGATACCTTCTTAGACAGGACACCTGAGGACTGCTGAGCTCCACACAGCACACATATGCATGTACACCCAGGCATGCACATATGCGAGCGCGCGCACACACACACACACACACACACATGCACACATGCACACTTGCACACGCGCACAGAGGAAACAATACTTCATTTCTTGAAGCTGCCATGGGACCCTCATCTTTCTGGACCGCAGGCTGTTTTAACTCAGTTGTAAACCCAGCCAAGAGCCATGTGAACTCCCGAGACAGGCATGGAACCTTCCAGAAATCCCTCATTACCTCACACACTCCTGTTCCCAAAGCCTGGGTACTCAGAGGTCACAAAGAGCCTGGAGAGCCCAAGGCTGACTTCCATGGCTGTGACTTCCCAGGTCTCTTCCCGTGAAGAGGGAGAGGGAGGAGAGGGGATGCACCACCCCAGCTGTCACGGAGCTAGAAAACAAGGAGCCTTAACGGATGGAGGCGAACCGCACAAACAGCCCCTTTAGGGGCCCTAATTCATTTTCGAGACATTTAAGAATAACACAGTGTTTTAATGATTTCTTCGGGGAATCAAGAAGACGTATTTTTGTGCTCATTAAATGTTATCCGCAGACACGAGAAGCAAATGTCAGATGCGGAGGTTTTGGGGGGCTCAGAGCATGTGCGTGTGCATAAGCACACACACACACAAACACACACACACACACACACCACCCCTATGTAGCCGGGATGCACCGACTCTCCTTTGGTCTATGTCTTGACAAGCAAATTATTTGTCGCAGTCCCTCCCACCCAAGTCCTGATTCAACATTTCTGTCTGAATGAGTGGCTGCTGCCAGCACGAGTCCTTGGCAGGCAGCGAGACGCAGGCTGATTGCTCAGCAACTATTTTGATAAGTGCGCAGTCCGTGTATCTGTAATTACGGAAGAAAACCGTAAATCTTTTGGATATTGTTCGCACAGATGTGGCACGAAGTGAGAAAAAAAAAAAAAACCAGTAAAATGTGTTAAAAGCGTAATTAATGTCATTGTTGTGAGGGAAGACTTGATTTAAACCCCTTGGCTTCAGCCTGCCGTGTTGACAGCCGATGTCTTCACTGCACACGAGCCAAGTCGTGGGGGGACCCGGCCTGGCCTGAGCAGGAGAACTTGGGGATTAGAACATAGGAAAAAGAAAAGGGGCACCGGAGGAAGAGAGAGTCAGGGAGTCTGAGGGGGACACTTGGACACTCGGCTGAACCCACTACAAGGCAGGTGAGTCGCCCAAATGGCTTCTTAGACTTTGGGGTTTCTAAAACTCCCTGCAGATGTCCCTTGCTCCTTAGTGTCTTCTGGGGTGAGACTGCAAGCAGAGAGGAGAAGCTTCCTGCTACAGGGGCAGACACACAGTCGGGACTCTGTGCTCAGTAACCTGAACCCAGAGCCTCACCCTCTCTGGTCTCTGGGTCTTTAGAAAAGAGAGGGTCGTAGACCCTTCTGGTGGACTGGCATGAGGGTTTGATGCTGTGTATGTGAGGGGGGTTAAGGGAACCTCCCATAGCCTGTGGACGTCGGGGTCTAAGGGATGCAAGCATCCATTGTGGCTCTCACAAGGTTGGTACCTGTCTAGGACACGGGGTGCTGTGTGGGTGCTACTGAGTCTGTGCGGTAGGGAGCTGCTTAGTCAGGTGTCGGGTGTTTTAATGCATCTTCCCAGCCTAAAAGAACAAAAGAAGAAAGAAAGGAGTTTTTCCTTCACGCCGTCAGCTCAGAGGACAGGAAAGTGGAAAGACAGAGAGCTGCCATTCGGTGCCTCATCTCGTCCTGAGTCAACTTCTGCGGAGTGGCGTCTGAGCCCCTGCGTGGCCACACCTTCCCTCACATGTGTATAGGTTCTCCCTGTGAGACACCAGACCCAGCAGCCTCAGTGTGCGGTTCTGTCTCTTATGTGGCTATTCCTGGGTGTCCTGAGCCCCTCCCCACGCTGCCCATGTGCTGAGGGCTCATTGTTTCGACGGGATTCCTTGGATGAGAGAGAAAAATGTGGGAAGGGAAGTACATTGCAACCTTGTCTTGATCCCAGGCCCTGTGGACAGACCAAACGAGACTGTTTCCCCTTGTTGGTCTGCCTGGCTCTTCTTTATTACTCTTCACCCAGGGTGCTGGCATGCAGCATCTTCTGTAAGTTGACCATTTGTGCCGGTCCTCCATTTCTAGCAGGACTTAATTATTATTGATTTGTCGATGCTGTTTGTATATTAGAGATCGGGGCGTTGGTACCGGTAGACATGTTTGGCGTCTTCTCTGTTAAACAGACTTTGCTTTTTAACTTCGTTCATAGTCTCTCTTATATAGCGTACCTAGTAGACATTCAAGCAACGATTTCTAGAAAGTAGAGAATCTTACCAAATCTTTCGTTCTGTGTCCTATCTTTAAGCACATTCTCACCTTAAGGTCAGAATTGGCTTTTTGAGTATTCTTGCGATCTTTCAGATTTTTAAATCTAAGCCGTGTGGAATGTATTCTTGATGGAAGCAGGAGGTAAAATCACTAGTTTGGAGTTTTGTTCCAAATGACTGATTTTAGCGCCATCTAGTGATCCAGCCACCTTCGCCTCCATGGAAAAGAGATTTTAGTACAACTGGGAACAGTGATGGCCTCTGCTGCCCCTTCTTCCATCCCGTCCTCCTCCTCTTCCTCTTCTTCCTTCCCCCTTCTTCCTCCTCCTTTTCCTCCTCCTCCCTCTCCCTCCTCCCTCCTCTCCTTTTCTTCTTCCTTCCCTTCCTTCATGCTTGTGTTCCTAAGGAGTCATAAGAACACAGAAATACTTCATTTGAGCTCGGACAGAAGGCCCAGGTGCCATCTTGCCTGGACATTTCTAGGTGCTGTCTGTGTGACAGGCATCATGCCAGCTCCTCACAGGCACAAGCTCACTGAACCCCTCCCCAACACACACACACACACACACACACACACACACACACACACACACTCATACACCCGCTCCAAGGTAGGCTCAGAGAGGTCAAGTCACTTGCCGGAGATCACACAGCAGAGAAGTACTGGAATCTAAGACCTGTGGTTCCCAATGTCCACCCTCGCTGCAGAATTCATTTGAAAATCAAAGGACTTTGGGGAAATGGCCATCGGAGATTTGTGCTGTGGAAAGAGGGGGTGCACAGTGGGCAGGGTGTCACAGCTTTAGGAGAGCTGGCCTGACCTGGGAGATGGGGAGGTCCTGGTTGAAAGGATGCTCTCGCTAGTGCTAGCGGAGCCCCCCGGTGTGAGCCCCCAGAGTTGAGGGAAGCAAAGAGCTGGGAATGTGGGGGATGGGCAGAGAACGAGGGCTCTGGGCCCAGGGATGGGCCAGGCCCCGCTTTGCCATCTTACTGCTTCCTCCACGCCTGCCTCTTCCCAGGCCTGTGGGACAGACAGCAGAGAACACCCAGCCTGCTGCCTGGCACACACTTACACGGACTTCCTTCCACCCGGGGAGGTTCCACAGGCTTCACCCATGGAGCCGTGTTTGCATTATGACACACGTTTTGTGCCTGGGAAACTGACTCCCTCACTGGGCTGCTGTCTCTTCTGGACAGATGAGCTCAGCCCCTACGACCTTGAGTGAGACAGAGCCTCAAGCGCCTGGCCTGTAGTAGCTGCTCAGCTAACAGTGGCTGCTGTTGTCCCCAGTGCCAGGGAGGAAGATCTTCATCCATCCCAGCCACCTCTGAGGCCTCAGAGACAGCCAGCACAGGCCATTGTGGGGAGAAGTAGCCAGTCGGCTCATGGCTGTCGTAGAGGAAGGGACGGGTGCCCATCTGCTAAGGAAAAGTTAGGACTCTGGATCAAAGTTAGTCTCTACCACCCACATGGCCACCACCCAAGCCCAGACGGGAGCAAGCTGCTGCTTGGGCTCAAGCTTGGAGGAGCGTGCGCATACTTCTGCGTGCATGTTTCTAAGCAGCCTCGTGGCCAGCCTTCTGGCTATGGCATCCCAAAAAATCCTCAGTGTGCCACTTTGAGTGGACGCAGAGGGAGGGAAGGACTACACTTCTCTCTGTGTCTCCAGCCCCTGCCTCCCACCATCCGCTAGTGACCAGGAGCCAGGTGGCCAAGTGACCGGGTGCACAGGCCAGGCTTTCCCTGTTATTTACAAGGATGCCCCCTGACTCCGTTATTAGCCACCCATGCATCAAGAGCAGACCATGGCCCTGAGCCACCCTACCCCCGTGGCCTCTTCCTCACCTGTGGCCACCTTGGCCTGCGGTCCCCCTCTTTAGAGGTTCAGTCAGTTTAGTTTGTCCACAAGCTTGTTTGTACCTACACTTTGGGTTTGGGGGTTTCCCACTTTTGCTTTAGAGAAATCTCAGATCTAAAAGCTCCTGTGTCCCCAGGGCCACTGTCCCACCCCCTCCAGATGGGCCCTAGCTGTAGGGCCACTAGGAGTGGCAAGCAATCCCCTCGCTTATATCCCTGGCCTTGTGTCCCAGGCTGAGAGTGGAGGGACTTCACTGGGTGCCAGTGGCCTCTCTGAGCCCCACACCCTCATTGGTAACTAGGGCCTGTGGTCATGAGGACCCAGTGAGGCCTTTTTACTAGGACAGCAAGTCTATTGGGTAGACACCCTGTGCAGGGAGGGGAGAAGTTGGGCGGGAATGGGGAGATGAGTAACCCCCCTTCCTCAACCTGCCCTAGGCTGTTTCTCCAGATACGTCCTGTTGACTAGAACATTCTCCTTCATCACCATGCTGGCTCTGCTCACTGTCACCCCAAGTTAGGTCTTGCCTACCCAGCCTATACATGAGCCCATTCTCTCTAACATGCACCCTCTCTCTGACGTGGCCTCATCTGTCTCTTGTCCCCCTGTCCCGTCTGAGCAGCAGCTGCAGGAGGCCAGGGTTCTCCTCTCTGTCACCACTCCCGTAGACTAAACCCTTCCTCAGCACCCAGCAGGCCCTGGCAGTGCGCGGCTGGAGGAGGAGCCGTGCCTAGCACTTAGAACGGGATCAACAGCCATGAACTTGTGGCTACTGCTTGTACCCCACAGTTCTGGGAGTCAGCGGTCACTAAGGCCCAAGGCACCCTAAGCTACCTTTCAGCCAATGTCATAGTCAGAATTGGACCTTGAGCCTCACACCCTGGCCCCTCTGCATTTCCTCTAGGGTAGCCTTGAATTCTCTGGTGTGAGGAATTCAATGACCCCTCTCATAGCCAGTGTGGCAGCACACACCTTTAGTCCCAGCACTTGGAGACAGAGGCAGGCAGATCTCTGAGTTCGAGGTCAGCCTGGTCTACAGGGTGAGTTCCAGGACATCCCAAGCGATGCAGAGAGACCCTGCCTCAAAAAGTAGTAATGATGAAATAGGACTTTCTCAGAGTGTCTGGCTCAGTGGTCCTGCCCGGGAGATCTACCTTGGGTGCAGGGGTGGGGCTGGGGGAGGGGTGTCCCTGTCCCGTTGCTTCACCCTGGGGAAGTACCATCACCCTTGCCACAGTTACTCCATCTGTGTGACAGAGATACAACCTTACTTGCCTCCTATCCTGGCAGTGAGAGTCACAGGCCGGGAGGACTCCAGTACTGGCTGGTTTGGGGGGAGGCATGGGAGCACCTCTGAGTGACTCTCTCCCCCTCCCCATTGGGAACCACAAGACCCACAGTAAGTGGAGGAAGTGGCCCAAGGGCTAGCAGCCTTTGGGGGTCCCACCATCCCCACCTGTGTAGTGGGTTGGAGAGCAAGTGACAAATGAAGTGAACCAGGGTGTCTCTGGGGGAACCTTCTGGTGGTCTCTCAAGAGTCCCAGAGTGGAGTTACCTCAGAGCAAGGAGGCTGGACACCATTCCTCCCAGGAAGTGATGGCAGCATGGGAGGTCACCCTTGACCCCCAGACTTCACAGAATGTCCCTATAGGCTGGCTGGCAGAGTGATCCTGAGCTCCAGTGAGCATTTGGCTCTTGGGGTAGCCCCAACAGCCAGCGCCTGGCCTTGCTTGCCTCTCCAACCCCTGCCCTCCTGACTCTGAGGATTCATTATGCAGAGCCACACAGGAAAGGGAGGCTGTTCCCGTCCTGAAGTCACACACCTCTCTCTCCTTGTCTTTTTATTCATTTATATAGGTTGTGCTGAGGATCAAACCCAGGGCCTCATGCCTGCTAGGCAAGGACTCTGCTACTGAGCCACATCCCCAGCCTTTTTTCCTTAGCTGAGGTCTTATGTAGCCCAGGCTGGCCTTGAGCATGCACTGTCACTGCTGGTTTATGGAGAGCCAGGGTTGAAGCCCCTAGTCTCCGTGCACTGGAGGCAAGTGCTATATCAACTGAGCCCTAATCCCAGCCTTTTATTTACTAAGTGGCCCATGCAGGCCTTGAACTTGTAATCCTCATGCCCAGCCTCCAGAGTAGCTGAGCTGACAGGCCCGGCTCAGTGTCTTGTTTTTAATCTCCCCATTAATGTCTCCCGGGAAGTAAGAACTGTCCACATTCCTTCCATCTCCTCCTGTGGGGGGAGGCCCGGGCTGGACACCCAAGCCAGCCAGGACTCCTCAAGGAGGGCAAAGGGCTGCTGAACAGCAGGTGACAGGAACCCTTTCCTGCCCTGATGTTGCCCTTTGACCTGGCCTTCTGGGCCCCTGAGCCCCAAGCTAGAAGGTTCCCTGCTCGAGCGCGCGCCCCCCCCCCCACCGTGTTTATCTAACTTCCCTGACCCCTGAAACACCCGGTGCCTTCTTTTTCCCTTCCTTCCTCAAAAAAAAAAAAAAAACCAGGCCACAATAGAAAGCAATCCCTTGAACTTATTAAAAAATCTAGACTTGTAAATTAATTTGTTCGTGTTGTGCAAAGGCAGTGCAGATGGGCCTGTTAGCACGCACACAACAAATAATTAGAGATGAATTTTTAGCCAGCCTGCCTAATGCGCTTGCTGGGTTAATTATGTCAATGTACAATTATACCAGCCCTGGGAGGCTTAATGGCACACCCCGCTGAGCAGGCCCGACCTAATGACAGGCGGTGGGGGTGGGGGGTGCTGACAGAGGAGAGCCATTGCCAAGTCCCACACACCTGCTCACCTCAGTTCAGGCGACGATGTCCAGCCTCCCTGCCACCTAAGCAAATGGGAAACAGAAGAACAAAACAAGGGGCCACTTTGTACCAGCGGACCGAAGGCTGGCAACAATGTATCAGGTTCGGCTTTGTCTGGCTTCAGCCAAGTTCAGTAAGAAGGGAGATGCAAGGACAGATGTGATCCCAGCATCCTTGTCAGGCATCTGTCCGCTAAGGGATAAGGAGATGGACTTACAGACAGATGATCCTGACGGTGCTGGACCTATGAAGGGTGCACAGGGTCTGTTCTTGTGTTAGAAAATGAACTCAGGCCGGGCAGTTGTTGCGCACGCCTTTAATCCCAGCACTCAGGAGGCAGAGGCAAGTGGATTTCTGAGTTCGAGGCCAGCCTGGTCTACAGAGTGAGTTCTGGGACAGCCAGGGCTATACAGAGAAACCCTGTCTCAAGAAAACAAAAAAAAAAAAAAAGAAAAAATTAACTCAGTGTGGAGGCCTCCCTGGAGGAAGTGGCATTTGAGCGACTGGGAAGGGTAGGGAGCATGTTTTCACTGCCACGCCTGTGCATAGCCTCTGAGAACTGGGGTATCTTGAAGAAGGAATAGTTAGGGCTTCTGTATGTTCTGAGGTCTGAGGGGCTGTGTTGACTATTTTCTGTGTGCCTCATCACACGTCTCTACCCCCACCCCACCCCATGCTGCCGTCTATGGTAAGGCACAGAGAGGAACAGCTGCTTGTCAAAGTTGCACAGCAATCCTGAGAATGAAGTGGCTGAGTCCTAGGAAAGGGGCTCCAGGGAGTGAGAAGGAACTGGGGCCTCAGGACCTGTGGTCCAGGACACCTCTGTTAGCATCTCATGCACTTGCTGAGGCTGCGTTTGGGCACCCCAGGACCAGCTGCATTCGTGAAATCCCATCAGAGACCCAGCATCACACTACCTGACTCTCTTGAGCCTCAGGGTTTTTTCCTGGAACAATGGGTTGGTTCCCAGCCAGCCACAGGGGACTGTGGAGGTCATTCCTGTACTGAGATCCATCACCTGCAAGGTGTCTTTCCCCTGGGCTTCTTGAGTGTGGTATGGAAGATGGTGAGGCTGGCCGAGGCTTACATCCTGGTATGGGTTTTCTTCTACTTAATGAGATGTGTCACACAGCCCATGGTGCATCCAGCCAGGGGTGAAGGCTTTACTGGATATAAGGAGTGAGGAGTTTGAGGAGACCACATGGTTAGTTTGATGGCTACAGGGGCTGGAGTGGTGAGAACCAGGTCCCACCAGGTGAGGGCACCCTTGCTCAGCTTGGCCCCCACAATGGTCCCACTGCCTCTGTATCCCTGGGCATGTGGTCACTATGTGGGGCCTCTTTGTGGGTCTGCTATAATAGTAGATGTCAGTTACATTGAGACACTGTGAGGCTGGCTCAGGGCAAAGGGTCAGTCCCTTATTGTCATGGTGGGGAGCATGGCAGTAGGCAGGCATGGTGCTGAAGAAGTAGCTGAGAACTTTACATCTTAATCCATGTGCAGCAGACAGAGAAGAAGACTGGGCCTGGTGTCTGGGCGTGGTGCTGCACACCTTTAATCCCAGCACTCGGGAGGCAGGAGCAGGCAGATCTCTGAGTTCTAGGCCAGCCTGGACTACATAGTAAGTTCCAGTACTACTTAGAGAGACCCTGTCTCAAAACAATAGATAGATAGATAGATAGGTAGATAGATAGACAGACAGACAAGAATGATTGGACCTAGCATGGGCTGTAGAGACCTCAAAGCCCACCCCCATTGATACATCTCCTCAACAAGGCCACACCTCCTCAACAAGGCCACGCCCCTTAATCCTTACCAAACATTTCCACTAGCTGGGATCCAAGTGTTCAATCGTATGAGCCTATGTGGGTCATTCCTGTTCAGACCACCACAGGAGGCTCAGCATGTACTACTGCCCTTGCAGAAGACCCGAGTTAGCTTTCCAGCACCCTCAGATGGCTCACAACCATAACCACAACTCCAGTGGTTCTGACACCTTTGGCCTCTGAAGCCACCTGCACTCATGTGCATACACACACACACACAGTTTAAAAAAAAAAAAATTAAGTGCTAGAGAGATGGCTCAGCGGTTAAGAGCAGTGACTGCACTTCCAGAGGTTCTGAGTTCAATTCCCAGCAACCACATGGTGGCTCACAACCATCTGTCATGGGATCTGATGCCCTCTTCTGGTGTGTCTGAAGACAGCGACAGTGTACTTGTCATATATATAAAATAAATAAATAAAATCTAAAAAACAAAAAAAATCTTTAAAATAAGTTTAAAAAGAAACAGTTGTCTGCTTTCTGCAGCCATCAGAGTGACTCCAAGTGGCTTCTACAGACCATCCCCCCCCAGCTTTCTGTGGAAGGGCGTCTTAGCCCCATGGCGCCTCCCCGACATCCTACCCCTTTCTCTCTCTGTCTCCTTGCAGACCCTGTCCCTTCATTTGAGGTGGTACGGACCCTAGACGACAGACTGCAGCGTCCCAGCTTCAACCCCAGTGAGCAGCGCCTACACGACGTGCACATCTCGTGGAAGAGGTGCCCAGAGCCACCCAGTGCCAGAGGTACCGATGATGCCACCACGGGATGTTGGGGACAAGCCTAAATGCCAGAGCTTTAGCCAAACCTGAGCAGCCTTTGGGGTTGGGGGGGCAGGATCTGGGCCTTGCTTCCTCGGGTGACACTGGGTTACGGTAGCTGCAGTCTCAGGTCTTATCACCTTGTACATGCCACACCCAGTCAGAGCAGCACTAACCACTGTGACTGGACATTCCAGTACTCGGGAGGCTGAGCCCAAAGGACCTTAAGCTGAGGACTGGCCTGAGCTGCATAGACTGTCTCAAAAAACATTTAAATAAAAGCTATAGAAACTGACAACATGACTGCTCCATGGTCTAGTTAAGGGAAAGGTCTTTATTGTCCTTTATTGGCCAAGGACAGCAAGAAGAGTCCAGAGCAGAGAGAGAAAGTAGATTGAACATGGCTAGCCAACTAGACAAAGCCAGTGAGAAGCAGGCAAAGAGCAAGGGAGACCAAGAGAGGGAGGGGGCCGAGAGGGAGAAAGAGAGTGTGGGCAAAAGAAAGAGCAGAGCCAAAATGGCAGGGTTATGGAGAACGTGAGTGGCTGGGAGCAGGAAAGCCTGTGAGCTGGGGATGTGAAGAGCTGGGGACAGCGCAGGGACTGTGAAATGTGTAATAGGGACGTGTGCCGGTGCAGGAGTCTGGAGGCCAGCATGGGCCTGGCTGTGCTAACATGCACTACAGGTTGTCATTTGTCCCTTCAGCCGGTGATCAGGGAAATGGCTCCTTTTGGTAGATGGGAACCAGCTCCACAAGTTCCTGAGGAATGCTGGCTTTTGTCTGATCCCCAGAATTTGGGGAAATGAAGTTTCCTTTGGATCTGACGCGCACAAGTGCACAAACAGATCCTATTGTGTTGTCAGCTGGAAGCAGTTTAGGTGGTAGATCATACATATATTTTAGCATGATTTTAAAAACAATAAAGTCGACAGGGTGGGCATGGATGGTTAAAAGGGGCCCTGGGTGTGCGGGCTAAGGCTGGAACTTTGTGTCCCAGTCAGGATTACTACTGCTATAATGAAATCCCCCAAAACAAGTTGGGGAAGAAAGGGTTTATTATTTGGCTCACACTTCCAAATCACTGCTCATCACTGAAGGAAGTCAGGACAGGAACTCAGGCAGGGCAGGAACCTGGAGGCAGGGGCTGATGCAGAGGCCATGGAGGGATGCTGCTTACTTGCTTGCTCCCCATGGCTTGCTCAGTCTGCTTATGAACCCAGGAGCACCAGCCCAAGAATGGCCCCACCCACAGTGGGCGGGGCCCGCGGGGCCCTCCCCACATCAATCACTAGTTAGGAAGATGCCCCACAGGCTTTCCCACAGCCCTATATTATAGAGGCATTTTCTTAATTGAAGCTTCCTCTTCTCAGATGACTCTAGCCTGTGTCAAGTTGACATAAAAACCAACCAGCACACTTTGTGAGTGTGCCAGCCTGCAGGCCAGTGGGTCCCTGCCTCCCCCACCCCTACCCCGCTCTCTCTAATGATAAACTGAGGAACTGATCCCAGGGGTCCAGGCAGGCCTCTGCCTGCAGCTGTCCAGGTGATGAGTGTGGTCCTCCTGTCTTCCGCAGAGCAGAACGAGGGGACGTGTCCCACCGGGCACACGCCAGCCAACGGTAATCACCTGCCAGGTCCCGAGGACGCCCTTGTGACAGACACCTTGCTACAGAAGGATGAGGCCGAGAGACAGAAGTGAGGAGGGAGGCAGGGCAGGGAGGCAGGGCAGGCTGCCCAGGAAGCCCACCTGGGGCAGTCACGGGCAGGAGGGAGATGGAAAAGGGTGAGGGACTCTGAGGCCGGCCCTGCAACTCTCACCTGATTCTTCGAGCCTCAGTTGTCCTGTCTGGGGAATGGGTACATTCATCCGCCTTATCCAGAAGAAAGATAACAGCAGTTTTTTGTTTTTTGGTTTTTTTGGTTTAATTTTTTATATGTATTAAGACACCTATCTGGGGTCACAGGATCATGGAGCTCTTGTCAGTAGTGGTAGTAACAGAACCCAGGTGTGGCTCCAGCTCTCTGGGAACACCACTGCTTTTCTTACCTTGGTCTTAAGATTGACAGAAGGTTAAGCCAGGCCCACCGACCTCATCAAGGGCCTTCCCCTTGATGCAACATGAGTGGACAGTAGATATTAGTCTCACCCAGAGAGAGTCTGCCCGTGCCTAAGCTCTCGAATAGTTGAGCTGGCGGAAGGAACAGAAATAAAGACAAGACACATCGATATAATGGTGAAGGAAAGTCTAGCAAGAGCGGGGAGATCCGATGGGGTGGTCTTTCTAGTGCACCAGGGGAGGACATTGGGAGGGGGTGGGTAAAGTCCTCAGTCAATGAGATTCAGTCAGAGAGCAGATGGGAAGAGGGAAGAGGCCGGGCAAAGGCCCTGAGGCAGGAGCCACCCTGGAGCAACCAGGAGGTGAGAATAGCCAGAGGGGAGGGAGCCGTGAGGGACAGAAGTACTATCTGAGGTCAGGGGTTTATTTCCTGTTAGGAAAATGCCAGCTTCTATATGTAACCTTTCTCTAGCCCACAAGGGCCCCTGAGCATCCAAGCTCCCACCACAGGTGGGATGACCCTTGGAATGGGAATAAAACCAGGGAAGCTTTGGAGGTGACATGCCAGGCCCCACGACACCCACCGTGGCTGACGGGACCAGGTGGGTCCCAGCAAGCAACCTGAGCAGCCCTGTGTCCCTGCAGGGGCCTCCAAGAAGTCCACATCACCTTGGCAGCCAGGCTGGGGGAGGCAGAGGAGAAAATCAAGGTGTTACATTCAGGTATGACCCTGGCTCGGTGGCAGCCCTCAAATGACTTGGAGCAGCATGGGGCTGAGGGGTGGCCAGTGAAACAGTGAACTTGGGGGACATAGATTTGGTGTGCCCGAAGGCAGAAGGAAGCAAGAAACAGGGTCAGAAGCTGGGATAGAGCCAAATGGGGCAAATATTTGACAGCAATGCACTAAGCCATGGAGGCCGTGTCAAAGATGGTGTCTAGAGCACCCAGTAGAGCCAGATTGTCAGGAAGGTGGCTACTGCCCTGGGCCGCCAGGCAGGGTCTGGCGGCCCAGAGTGAGTAGCCTACCTTTCAAACTTCTCAATGTAACTGGCAGGGAGCTGAGGCAGGAGAATTAGGGCTTGAGCTACCTAATGTGTTCTACACCATTAGCCACATTGTAAAACTGCCCCTAAAAACCCAAACCAACCAAACAATGAAACTGGGGTGTTTTTTTTTTTTTTTTTTGAGAAATCTTAGTGGCAGGTCACAGACCCGGAACTCCTGGCTTTGTCAGCATGGCTGGCCTCAGGGTGGGCTGAAGGGCCCCACCCAGGCCTGCCATGCAGAGTGGGCAGCCCCACAGCCTCTGCTCTCTAAGAGTCCCTCCCCCAGACAGGAAGGTCCCCCACCTTGCCAGTTCTTCAACTCCTCTCCCACTGAGACTGCCTCCCAGCTTGGGGCAGGGGCAGGAAGGTGACAGGGAGGAGGGACCACCAGCTGCCCCTCCTCACCCGCCTTCACCCCTCCCAGCGTTAAAGGCCACACAGACGGAGCTGCTGGAGCTGAGGAGAAAATACGAGGAGGAGGCTGCATCCAAGTAAGTGAGCTGCGGACACCTCCCTCAGTCTGCCCCACACAGGCCTCCTCCTTCTGACTCTCTAAGCGACTCCATTCCTCATCCCCGGGCATGCACCTGACTCATCATCCCTTTGTACTCACGCACCAGAGTCACACACCCTTGGACCCACCTGAGTGAGGCCACTGGAGAGCCTCACCCTTGACCCTGACCTGTGACCCCTGACCTGTGACCCCTGACGTCTGGTTCTACCAGGTGCCCTAGACATTCCTCAGCTTCCCAGAACAACCAGTGGAGGCTAAGTGACAGCATCTAAATGACTCAGAGTGCTATCACTTCTTCAGGTTTAAGACATCACTTACTTCATAAACACTTATTGAGCACCTACTGTTTATCTGGCCCTGTGCTGAGACCCTGGGGGAGGAGAGGACATGAACTCTTCACACTGTCCTTAAAGCAGACACAGGCAGTAACAGGCAATGATGAATCCACTCACAGACACTGTTGAGCACCTATTATATGCGGGTACTGTGCTGAGCGTAAAATTGGTTTCTCCAAGGGAAGAGCTGGAGGCAGGGAGAGAAGGCAGGGGGTAGCCCAGGCAGGCAGCCTCAGCTGACACACTAGGAAGTGCACCTCAGGCAGTACAGACAATTTATGCCAGCAAAGGCCTCAAGGATGCACAAAGCAAGGATGTGACCAGCAGTGTCCCCCAGATCCCAGGGTCTCAGCAAGGGTGGACCTGTCCTAAGCTCCTAGTATCACAGTCTGGAGGAAATGGTACAGTAGACACGGGACCCCTTAGGGAGTCACAGCAGGAGCATTGTAGGAGCTTAGATTGTAGATTCTTAGAGGGAAGGGCACTCGCTTGCTAGAGGTAAGGTGAAAGCCTTAGTTATAGGTCCCCAGAGATTGGGCCCTGGGCTGCCTTTAAGAAGAGGTAGGCACAAACCACCTGACTGGGATTAACACCATTAACCCCAGCACTTAGAAGGCAGAGGCAGGGGGATCTCTGCATTCAAGGCCAGCCAGGTCTACAGAGCCAGGATAGCCAGGGCTACACAGAGAAACCCTGTCTCGAAAAAGAGAGGTGAGGGAGGAGTTTTGAGCCCCAGTCCCCAGATCCCAGGAATTTTTTCTACCCAGTGTGGTGTTTTCTCTCTGGGGAGTGTGGAGGGCAGCTTCCATGGCCCTGCACTGTGGGCAGAGATATGGGTAGAAGCTGCCAGCCTGTCTCAGGGCCCTTTCCTCTGTGTCTCAGGGCCGATGAGGTCGGCTTGATTATGACGAACCTGGAGAAGGCCAACCAGGTGAGCAGTAAACAGGAGTCTCCTGGGGGTGGGGGTGAGATCAGAGGGGAAGGGGGAGGGGGTACCCAGCCCAGGACTGGTTGGGGGTATTTGGACCCATGCTCTCTGGCCTTACCAAGTTCTCTGCAATGCCACAGCTGAAGAACAGCACAGGAAGGGCCTACAACCCCTCATTACTAAGTATCTTCCTGTCCGCCTGTGGGTATAGAGATATCCCCAAGATCAGCAGGCCAGTCCTTTGGCAAGGTACATTGTCATTTTGCTTGGGTCACTGCAGGAGGCCCTGTGACAGAGTCCCTCAGATCAAAGGCCCTGGGGCCAATCTCTGTGGGCATGGTGCAGGCTACTGATACCTCTTTCACCTCTGCTCTGGCCCCCATGGGAGCAGTGAGCACCCAGGGTCAAGGCAGTGGTGATAGAGACTTTCCTGGCTCTCTGCCCCTGTGGTTGGTTGGAATTTTTTGTTTGTTTTGAGGCAGGATCTGCTGTATCTCAGGCTGGTCTTGAACTCCCAGTGTAGCTGAGGATGACCTTGAACTCCTGATCCTCCTGTCTCCACCTCCCTGAGATTACAGGTGTGTGCCACCACATCCAGTTTATGCTTTATTTAAACTGTTACTGACTGGAACCCAAGGCTTCCTTCTGAGCAAACACGACCAACTGAGCCATACCTCCAGCCAGCTCCTGTGTGTTTTAAATGATCATTAAATGACCCCTATGCTGGTGTTTTCTACTTCATGGGTTCTTCTTTTTTCCACCCTTCTCTACCCCTTTTTCCCTTTTAACCCTGTAAGACTAGAAAGGAGAGAAAAGAAACCAGAGAGAAAAGGGCCGATGTTATTGTTAGACCACTTGCTGCTGATTAGGGGTATAGAGTTCCTTGGGACAGGTTTGATCTTTTTTTTTTTTAAAAAAAAGATGTATTTATTTATTATATGTAAGTACACTGTAGATATCTTCAGACACTTTTTCTTCTCACTCCGGCCCCACTCGCCCCAGCCCTGCTCGCTCCAGCCCCTCTTGCTGTAGCTGTCTTCAGACACCCCAGAAGGGGGCATCAGATCTCATTGGGGATGGTTGTGAGCCACCATGTGGTTGCTGGGAATTGAACTCGGGACCTTCGGAAGAGCAGTCAGTGCTCTTAACCGCTGAATCATCTCACCATCAGGATATCTAACTTCTTGTTGCTTCTTCTTTGCACATGATGACTTAACATACTGCAACCAACAGCAAACATCGAACAACCCACCCTACTTCTCGGGGTTGTAGCATTGTATATCCTCTGAACAGTCCCCAGAATTCACAGAAATTCACAGAATTCACAGCTGGCAAAATCACAACCCTACTAGAGCACGAGGCAAATCACAGTCACCTGCTGTGGACAATATCCTGCACCTGGGGTTAAAATGAAAACATGTTTTTAATATTTCTGTGGTTTTTAAAAGAAACCAAAATGCCAAAGCTGTCTGTTACTAACAACCCCCATTTTTTCAGTATATCATTTTTAGTGGTTTTGGTTTTTTGAGAGAGGGTCTCACTCTAGCCCTGGCTGGCCTGGAACTTGCTCTGTAGACCAGGCTAGCCTTGAACTCACAGAGCTCCGCCTGCCTCTGCCTCTCTCTGGGACTAAAAGCACCATCACTGAGCTCTATCTTACACTTTCAAATGGGTAATTCACTCACATAGTTCAAAATTCGGAAAAGATGAGTCAGGGCTGACCCAAGACAGTGTCCCTTGCCCCGGCAACCTGTCTGGCCAGTTTCTGGGCTCCCCTTCCAGAGTTGTCCATCCATTTACAAACCAACCAGTAGACCCACATGAGCCTCACGGCTCTACCCGCCTCTGATGGATGTCTGTCCTGTACCCACCAACATACAGTCACCTAATCTGGGACAGCAGGTTCTGCTTTAAACATCAGCAAATAAATATTTTAGCTCTGTGAAAGCCACATTTTGTGTGCCAACAAGGCAACTTCACAACTGCAGAAGGAAAACCTGTACACTGTGTCCGTGAGTGTGCACGCCTGCGTGCCAATAAAGGTTTATTTATAAGAACAGAGAGTGGGTTATAGCTTGCTGAGTCTGCTCTAGCCAGACCACTATGGATGACTGTTTATAGTTAATGCCCACCTTTCCCCACTCCCAACCAACATCTTCACGATTAACTTCAGGCAGATACCATCTCACTCGAAGGAGCTGATGGATGGGTCCAGTTCCCCAAACTGGGTTTACTGGGCAAGGGTTCTATGCCTTCAGGACATGCAAATGGGGCCAAACCAATCCTACCTTTGCAGGGTCCAGTCTGGCTATCCGATTATGAGGCCAGTACCGTGTGGCCAAACGTTCAGCTCTTTGCCCATGACATGGGCTCGAGAAAAGAGATCATAGCCAGGTGTGGTGGCACAAACCTGTGGTAGAGACAGGAGGACCAGGAAATCAAGGTTATCCTCAGCTACATGTCAAGTTCAAAGCCAGCCCAACCATAGAAGACCCTGGAATAAATAACCAAGTAAATACGTGAATAGAGTTAAGCCCGCCCACGGACTCCATTTAGCAACGTGTTCTGCTTGCCCTTTGAGCACTAGGGCCTCCTCTGACATTTTTAATACTCTACATTTTGTAAAAGGGAGACTGAGGTCTTAGAAAGCCAAGGAACTTACCTAGAGGCTGTGACAGCCAGTGAACTGGGAACACCCTGCAGATCCCATGTCTGGTGTACAGTCTAGATCCGGAGCCTGAGAAGGGACCCAGGCCTGAGTGTGGGACAGAACCACAGGAATGGGTGCAGACAGCCCCTTCCTGCCTTTCCCTCCCTGGCAGAAGGAGGGGTATCACTTTTTTGGGTCCCAGGTACCCCAGTATCACCTAGAGCCAGCCCTGGCCACCTCTGTTCTGTAATCCCATCTTACCAGGAAAGGTGAGGTGAGGCAGCTCTTTGTACCCACCCTGGGGCTCAGTGACAGGGCTTCCCAGGTCCTGCCCTGCCTGCATTCAGGACCGTGGGAACCTAGACCCTTGGAGATCCAGGGTGGAATAGGAACAGGTGTAGGGGTCCTTGTGCACTCGTGCGCTCTCTCTCTCTCTCTCTCTCTCTCTCTCTCTCTCTCTCTCTCTCTCATCCACCATCCACTCCCCTCTCTCTCCCCCAGCGAGCAGAGGCTGCCCAGCGGGAGGTAGAAAGCCTTCGGGAGCAGCTAGCATCAGTCAACAGCTCCATCCGCCTGGCTTGCTGTTCCCCCCAGGGACCCAGTGGGGTAAGGATGCACCTGGGAAGTGGGGAGGGCAGAGGGGAAAGATTGGGAAGCCCATGTCTCTGCATATAGGAAAAGGTGGCTGTCACTGAGAGGGTTGATGTGGATGTAAGCAGGGACACATGGGTCCCTGTGGGTCCCTGTATGCAGAAAGCACTGTTAAGGTCAGCGTAGTAAAGAATATCAACAGTGTGTTCACGGCTTTAAGTGATCAAGCCTCTGCTGACTACTGTTTAACAAAAAGCCTAGTGTCTTCCTTTGGATGCCTCCCTCACCCTGCCTGGGGATGCTGGAATTGTTCCCCAGGCCAAGAAGGGTCCACCCATTGCAGGGTGCACCAGGATTTGGACCACGGGGCATTGTGAGTGGTGGCCACCAGAGGGTGCTGCTGAACACTGGGCTCTCACTGCTTGGTGGTTGCTTGGGACCTTTCAGCCCTGACCAGGGACTGTAAGAAGGCTTGGGGCTTGTATTTCAGCCCTTAAGTCCTAAAACTTACAGGTGACTCTGGTGGGACCTGCCCCCTTCCCCCAGCCATGTGTTCTAAAGAGCTAGTCCCGGCTGCTAACCCCAAGGTCCCTAAGTGAAAGCAATCCATCTTTCTTCTTTTCCTGGGGTCCTGGGGTCACTGCCTGCTCAAGGGCTTTAGTCACGACCCACCATTCTGCCCTATGTCTTGTACACCATCAGCCCCTTTCCCGGGGTTCTGCATGCCGGATGGTTAGAGTCACGATTCCTTATATAATCACAAGTGGCAGCTGTGATTTCCACTTAGCCTTCCTTAGCGCTCGGGCGCTGACGTCACAGAACTCCTTCCGTGTGTGTATTGGATGGTGTTTCGACCTGCAGCAGTGACTGTGTGCCTGTGCGTGCGCACACGTGGACTGTGCCTCAGTTTCCTTGCATCCTCACTAGCTTACAAGGTTTTGGGGAGAACTGCTTGGCTCATAGAAGGTTCTAGGAAGGAGCCAATGCTTTTGGCTGTTACCGTGAGCGGAGTCTGGCTCTGCTCGTCAGAGTTCATGGCTTCTTGTGTCTACGAGTGTGTGTGTCTGGGGTGATGTGTATCAGTGACTATGGGTCCTCAAGGGCCGGAAAGTTCTTCACTGTGTGCGTGCGTGTGCGTGTGCGTGCGTGTGTGTGTGTGTTTGCATGATTGTGTCCCAAGAGTTTTTGGTGATTTACCAGGTGACTGTTCCACAGAAGCATGTCTGCAGAGACAGGGAGCTTTGGCCACCTGGGGAGGAGTCACCAGTGTTTCTTAATTAACCTCCAAGGAACCTGCAAATGGCTAAGCAGCCACACTGGAATCCCGGATGGTTTGGGAGGCAGTTTTTCTGAGCACAACAGTGGCACTTGATGCTAATTAATTTAATGTATTAATGGCATTCGCTTCCTGTTTTAATTGGCATTTATCTCCAAGGAAGAAAGCGGCATTAGTCATGATGGGGTTGTTTTTGTGTGTAAAGATTGTTTTTTCTAAGTACTTTTTTTTTTTTTTTTTTTTGTTTCTTTGAGACAGGGTTTCTCTGTGTAGTCCTGGCTGTCCTGGAACTCATTCTGTAGACCGGGCTGGCCTAGAACTCAGAAATCCACCTGCCTCTGCCTCCCAAGTGCTGGGATTAAAGGCGTGCGCCACCACTGCCCACCTTATAAGTACTTCTTAGATTGTGTAATTGAGCCTGAGAGCAACCTGACCCAGGTCCCACAGATAGCAATTTGTCCCTTGCCATAGATGGAACAAAGACTCAGGGGCAGTTTCCAAGACCCCAGATGGGTGACAGGCCCACGTGGAACTAATCAGGGGGTGCCACAGTAACACGGCCTGTGACTGCTGCGATATATCTGCTCTGGCCTTGAGGGTCAATGGTTCCCTTGGTGACAGACCCAGACTGACCCAGCACCCCAAACCAACTTTGGAATTGTCTTTGCTGCAGTTCTTTCCCTTTTTACTTTTCTGTGTGTATGCATATACATGCACACATATGGCTACATACATGTATCCGAGTGTTCCTGTGTGCAGTGAAGCCCAGGAACAACCTTGGATGCCGTTCCCCCGAAGCTATCCACCTCATTTTCTGAGATGGGATTTCTCACTAACCGGGACCGCATAGATTAGCCTAGGCTCACCAGGGAACTCCAACTGCCTCTGTTTCCCCAGCGCTGGGGTTATACATGGAGGCCACCCTGCCCAGCTTTTTCACAGGAGTACCCGAGATAAAATTCAGGCCCCTGCTTTACCAACAGACACTTTCTTTTCTAGGTTTTGTTTTTTTGTTTTGGGGGTTTATTTTGTTTTGTTGTTGGTTTTGTTTGTTTCTTTGTTTGTTTGAGGCAAGGTCTCACTGTGCAGCTCAGGCTGACCTGGAACTTGTGGTCATCCCCCTGCCTTTGACTCCAGAGTGCAGAGGTTTTACCATTACACCCAGCCATGGTTGCACTTTTGGCAACAAAAGTCTTGAATGAAGTGTGGCTTGTGCAGGTCACACGTGCCAGGGGGTTCAGACCCTCAAAGCCACTCACTCAGAGCCTTCTTTGTTCCCAGGAGAAGGTGAGCTTCGCCCTGTGCTCAGGGCCCCGGCTGGAGGCAGCACTGGCCTCCAAGGACAGAGAGATCCTGAGGTTGTTGAAGGATGCTCAGCAGCTAAGGCACTCCCTGCAGGAGCTGGAGGAGGTCTCAGCCAATCAGATCGCTGACCTGGAGCGGCAGCTAGCGGCCAAGTCCGAGGCCATAGAGGCAGGTCCCAGGGTGGTAGGGCGGTGGTGGGCTGGAGCACAGGGTGATGGTGAGCTGGGAGCACAGGGCCAGCTTCATTAGACCCTTTTGTTTTCCAGAAACTTCAAGAAAAGCTTGAGGCCCAGGCTGATTATGAAGAGATTAAAACAGAGCTGAGGTACCATGCTGGCTCGGACTATACGTCCTCTCCCAGATGCCCGCTCTGGGGTCCACATCTCCTCCAGTCGGCATCTGGCTCATCAAAACTGGTCCGGTCCCATTAGTGCCCATTAGTGGAACACTCAGGAGGCCGAAGCAGGAGGCCTGGCAGCCTAGCCTGGACCTCCACAAAACAAACTGGTGGCCCTGGCTTGGTTTCTGTGACTATGATCAAGCGCCAACAAAGGCCATCTTGTAGCTTACAGGTTCCAGTTCATCATCCAGGGAAGCCAAGGCAGGAACCTGGAGGCGGGAGCTGAAGCAGAGGCCATGGAGGGATGCTGCTCACTGGCTTGCCCCCCAATGGCTTGTTCAGCCTGTTTGCTTAGCACACCAGGAGCACTTTGGTTGTAGAGAGGCTGGGCCTTCCCATAGCAAATCATTAAACCAAGGCAATGCCCCATGGACTTGCTCACAAGCCAGTCTCACCGAGGCATCTAGCTTGTGTCAGGTTGGCAGACAAACAAACCAGCACACTGGCTCTTTTCCATGAAGCTGTGGAGATAGTTACCTTGTCACCATGTGGAAACTGGGGACTCACACAGCAGCCAGATAAACTCAGGCTGTGGGCATGCTGGGCTCATCAGACCCAGCTCACTGGAACATGTGCCTTCAGGCCTGCAGTTGGCATGGTTTTCAGGTGACAGTTGACCCTTGGTGTCACCAGGGTGGGATGCCTAAGATAATGCCTGATAGGGCTATGGTAGTGTTCTCCATGGAACCCAGGCACAGCCTCCTGTGACCTCATCATCTCTTCTCCCATGATTCCTCCCTAGCAATCCTCCCTTCCTGTGAGGCTACATTAGTACTGTGTGCAGCCCGAAGCAAATCCAATTTTTGCATTTTGGAACTTTCTAAGAAAATATGTATTTGATAGTTCCTACCTATGTTCAACTAAACCCACAAGGCAGGATGGCTCAGTGGCAGAGGACATGTGTGGTGTGCCAAAGGCCTGGGTTCCTTCCCTGGAACCACAGGGGAAGAGAGAGGAAGGGGCAAGGATGTGAGGGAAATCAGGGAGAGAGGCGGAAAGAGGAGACAAAGGGAAGAGCAGATTGGTGGTCTAGACGCCTGTAATCCCAGCACTTGGGAGGTAGAGGCAGGAAGATCAGGAATGCAAGGCTAGCCTCTACTACATAATAAGTTCAAGGGTAGCCTGGGCTACATGAGACCATGTGTAAAATGAAATATAAAAAATAAAGAAGAAAGGCAAATATGGCTTGGTATGGTGGATGTGATACAGCAGAGGTGGTCGGATCTCTTGAGTTCGAGGCCAGCCTGATCTACAGAGTGAGTTCCAGAACAGCTAGGGCTACACAGAGAAACCCTATCACCCTATCTTAGGGGGGGGTAGGGGGGTAGGGGGGAACGGGACATGCAAGTATGCTATAAGCCCACAGACCCAAGGTCACCTGGGAAGAGTCCAAAGCAGTGAAGGCATAGGCAGCACCCCACTTGGGGCCTCTCCTCCTGCTGGGGCCTGCTAACCTCAGACCCCTCTGTTTTCTCCGGCAGCATCCTGAGAGCTATGAAGCTGGCCTCCAGCACCTGCAGCCTCCCACAGGTACACATCCCAGCCACTGCCGTCCCTGTCCCCAAAGCTGGCTGCCCCCTGAGCCTGCACCAACCGTACCTTCTCAGCCTTGCTTCCCCTCCCCTCAGGCGCTAGCCAAGCCTGATGATCCCCTGCTCATGGCCAAGGATGCCTTCTTTCCCACACAGAGGTTCCTGCTGGAGAAGCCTGCGCTGCTGGCCAGCCCTGGTAGGGGACGAGAAACACCCTGAGGGGCAGTTGGGCTGAGGGTTGAGCAAGGATGCCCCTGGACTTCTTCATGCCCCAGGGTCACTGCAATCCATGAGGCAGAAGAATCCAGACCAAGGATGTGGGCTGAGCACCTGTTGGGTGATGCTTCCCAGATTCAGGGTCAGGTAGACCCAAGGCTCCTGGGCTTCCCCGGACCCTTACTCTGGCTGGATACTGGAGCTTTAATAAGAACTTGGGAGTGAGGGAGGAGGTGTCTATACCCCACCCTACAGCTGACCCCCAGGGCAGGGCCCACAGCTTTAAACTTCCCTTCTCCCCACAAGTGGCTCAGTGGCCTTTTAGCCTTGTGACCCTTGCCATGATGGCAGGCTCTTTATTTGTCTCTTAAATGGGAAGTGCTGGGTGGCCTGAGTAACTAGGAACAGACGCATTAGACCCCGGGGGTGACCCATGAGTCCATTCCTGCTTGCTAGGGTAATGTCCCCGATGGCAGCAGATGGGTCCCACAAAATAGCATTTGAAGAGGGGGTCTGAGGAGGTGGGGCAGCAGCAAGCATGGGTATTTATGGCCTCTGAGGCCTATAGCCTTTCCTTCATCCTGTCCCCCATTACCCCATATCCTCTGTCCCTGCTCCCCCACCCCTAACCATCTCCCTTGTCTCTGCACATCCTTCCCCTCCATCACCAATGGCCCCTCTGCACCTCTGTCTGTCTGTCTGTCTGTTCTGTCTGTGCATACCCCCTGGTGTTCTAGAGGAGGACCCCTCGGAGGATGACTCTATCAAAGGCTCACTGGCAACAGAGTCCCCCTACCCTCCTCCGCTTCCACCTCCGCCAGGCCCAGAAGACCCGCTGTCCCCAAGCCACGGGCAGCCCCTGCTGGGCCCCAGCCTGGGTCCTGATGGACCAAGGACTTTCTCTCTGTCCCCCTTCCCCAGCCTGGCACCAGGGGAGAGGTTGGCTGGGGACCCACTGCTGTCTAAGCATATGATGGGCCCAGCTGCCTTTAAAGGGGAAACGGGCAACCTGCTGACCTTCCCACCGGCCTTCTATGGCGGTGCCAAGCCTCCAACAGCTCCTGCCGCCTCAGTGCCCGGCCCTGAGCCCACTGGAGCCCCAGAGCCTATGGATGGGGCTGGGCCAGAGGAGGAACAGCTAGACACGGCTGAGATCGCCTTCCAGGTAAAGGAGCAGCTGCTGAAGCACAACATTGGCCAGCGTGTGTTTGGTCACTATGTGCTGGGACTGTCGCAGGGCTCGGTGAGTGAGATCCTGGCACGGCCCAAGCCATGGCGCAAGCTCACGGTGAAGGGTAAGGAGCCCTTCATCAAGATGAAGCAGTTCCTGTCGGATGAACAGAATGTGCTGGCCCTGCGCACCATCCAGGTGAGGCAGCGAGGTGAGCCATGGAGCAGCCCCACCATCATCCAGAGCCGTGGGTGACCCGAGGTGGGCGAGCTGCCACCCTGTGCCTTGGTTTCTCTGTTTCAAGGGAAAGACTCATGACCTTGCTCCCTCCTGACTGGGCCACCCCTCCCTCACTCTGAAGCCCTTTCTGGGCAGCCAAGCCTCGGCTCTGAGTCAGTTCCTCAGTTTCCCCCTTGGTCAGCCCCTGGGGGAGGGGCTAAAAGGGCCCAGAGCGCTGACCACTGCACCTGGAATGGCCAAACTGCTTAAGAAGTGTCAGCTGTTACCATTGTCATCATAGTCCATTACTGTTTGGCCAGGATCATGTTACTGTTAACGTGGCTCAGCGCTAACCACTGACCTAGCACGCACAGGGCCCTGGTTCCAGCCCCAGCCCCAAAGCTGGAGTCACTACACCACCTACCACTTGCCACCCCAGAGGACATCTGGTCCATATCCTCCTGCCCACCTCCAGGGCCTGATCCCCCCTGCAGGCCCCACAGCCGCCACCTTCGTGCCTCCCCCAGGCAGCATCACCCCGAGAATCCGCACACCTGAGACGGGCTCGGACGACGCCATCAAGAATATCCTCGAGCAGGCCAAGAAGGAGATTGAGTCTCAGAAGGGGGGTAAGTATGACTTCAGCCCATGACCTCTGACCCTTGCCTGCATCATCTGTCACCCCAGGATGTTCCAAGGCCAGTTGTAACCTCCAGGGCCCCAGAAGAGCCTGCCTAGAGCACATACGCAGGTAGGCCACTGCTCAGGTGTTTCCGGTAGCTCAGAATCTCAGCTGTTTAGCAAGACATCCAGGCCCTGAGTCTTCACACCCCTCTACACCTTTTCCAGGACTCTTCCGGTCCCAGACCACTACTGGACCCTGAAACTATCCCCTTAGCCAGGACATCTACCCAAGCCCCACTCACTTATGTGTCACCTCCTCCAGGAAGCCCCCCACCCTATCCAAATGGGCTGGTATGCTTCCAGATGTGACCTACAGTACCGGATACAAGCTAGCAGGACTGGCCATAAATCCTGGCTCAGCTGTTGATTAGCTGTGTGGCCTTGTACTGATGACTTGACCTCTCTGGGCTTCCCTCTTCTCATCTTTAAGATGGGAATGGTATTAACTCTCTTTTCTGAAGGTTGTGGGAGGATCAGGCAAAGTCAGTGCTCACCGGCCTGGGGCAGGTACACAGAAGATTGTGGACAGAGCCTTTGAGTCAAAACCACCTTCTTTGTTGGGATCCTGCAGTCAATGGCTCTGGCTGGGTGGCTTCTGTGGCCAAGTCCAAGTTGCACACTTACACCCTACAGTGTAGACCTTGGCTGCCTAGGATCCCAGAATGCTGGGCTCAGTCCTCCCACCCCACTGTGCGGTGTTTGCTGCCCCCTGGTGGTGGATCAATGCAGGTGTTCCCAGTTGCAAAGCCCTTTGAGGAAAATGTACCACTAACTGGCCTTCTGAGGAGGCCACCCTCTGTCCCTGGGAGAGGCCACAGGAGAGGGGACATGCCCAGCAGGAGTTTACACTGCCCTAACAGCTAATCCTCTGAGCCATTCATGATTTTTTTTTTTAAAGACAGGGTTTCTCTGTAGACCAGGCTGGCCTCGAACTCAGAAATCCACCTGCCTCTGCCTCCCAAGTGCTGAGATTAAAGGTGTGCGCCACCACTGCCGCCAGGCTCCTACTGAATGCTAGTCAGGGGCTACAGCTGTGGGTGAAGCATAGCAGCAAGGCCTGGAGTTCAATTACACAGACCCTGGGTGCCTGACATTCACAGTGCTTCCCTCCCAGAAACAGACTAGGAAGTCAGCAACAGGGCTGAAGGGAATGTTCATACTCAGTACTAAGCTGCAAGGGTGGCCACACCCACACCCACTCCCACCCCCATATGCTCCAAACAACTGGGAAAGCCAAGCACAGGGCATTAGCTATCTCCGAGGATGGAGGGTAGGTGCATGGCTGACTGCCAGCTCCAGGTGTGTTCTTGACAGAACCAAAGGAAATGTTCAGGGTGTGGGCGGGCGGGCATTTATACAAGCTGCTCATAACGATGACAGGCTAGTCAGAGGTGGCGCACGCCTTTACTCCCAGCACTCAGGAGGCAGAGGCAGGTGGATCCCTGAGTTCGAGGCCAACCTGGTCTAAAGAGGGAGTTCCAGGACAGCCAGGGCTACACAGAGAAACCCTGTTTCAAATTAAAAAAAGAAAAAAGAAAAAAAGAAATGAACAACAACAAAACCAGCAACCAGCTGCAAACAACCTAAGTGTCCAGCAGCAGTGGGGAACTGGGTAGGAAGCAGTTATGACCCCCCCCCTCAGTGACCCTAAACATGGAGTTTGCATTAGTTTGGTTGTCTTTTGTAATGTTGGGACTGAGTCCAGCGCCTCCTAAGTTCCATGCTCCACCCCCGTGCTCCTTTCCCTAGTCCTTAATAAAAACAGCATGTATTTTGAGGCACAAGCTCACAAACTACGCAGGCTGGCCTTGAACTCCTGCTTTAGCCTTCCGAGTGGCTGAGACAGGTCTACCCATCAGGTCCAGCTGGAAGAGGGGAGTCTCAATCTGGGATAGAATCACACGATGTGAAATTAACAAATGCTCTGGTACACACAGGCCAGAGGAGGACGTCGGGTGGCCCGAGTCACTCTGAGGCAGGGTTTTTACTGATCCTAGACCTGGGCAGGCTTTAATAATTCTTATTATATCACTGTTCCAGAACATTCTCACACCCCTAAAGAGACAAGACTATTCTGATAAGCAGCCACTCCCCAGTTCAGCCTCCCCAGCCTGTGGACTTTGAAGTCATGTGACCAGCACTTCCTGGGTTGTCATCCTTAGCTCCCCTTCCTGTTTTAAATGTTTTCTTAGGTTCCAGCTTGGATCCAGTGCTGGGTTCCTTTCTGTGACTCAATACTGTTCTATTACTTTTAGTTTGGAAAAAAAAATTATTCTAATGGCTGTGTGGTGGTCCCCAGGATGGAGGCTACAGGAGGATCATGGAGGAAGGTCATGGTGACCTGCCTGGCTCAGTAGTCAGAGGACACTGCTTGGAAGGTAGAGAGAGGCAGCCCCTAGGTATACCCTGATCAATTGCTATCCTGAGACACGGCCCCGGCTTGTGACCTTCTCTTTGCTTCTTGCATGGACTTCTTGTTTGTAGTCATTCACTAATTCATAGAACGACTGAGCCCCTGGGAGCTGTGACCCTGACCCAAGAATATATGTGCCTCCGACCTGACACTCCCCACCCCTCCCCTCCCTGTATCTCCCCTGTCGGAGATAGCGGTCGATCTGATTTTTCCTATCAGTCCATTGATAAGATTTCCCCCTGCACCCTGCTGTTTAATTAACTTGCTTGGTAGCTTCTTGGAGTGGAGTCAGAGTCAGATCCTCTTTTTTCTTTTCCCGGAGACAAGCTTTCTCTGTGTGGCCCTGGCTGTCCTGGCTTATGGTACTAAGATTCCTGTCTGACTTTGCAAGGCAGCTCCTTTTTTCCTGCTGTGGAGTTAGTATTCAAGTGTATCAACACCATTATTATTATTGTTGTTGGTTGGTTGGTTTTGTTTTCAAGGCAGAGTTTCTCTTCCGTAGCCCTTGCTGTCCTAGACTCACTCTGTAGACCAGGCTGGCCTCGAACTCCCAGAGACCTGCCTGCCTCTGCCTCCCGATGGCTGGGATTAAGGCGTGCCTGGCTTCATTAACCACCGTTTTTTCCTTTGGACATTTGGGTTTCCGCCACAGTTTCTGCAATAGAAATCGTGAGAGCATCTTTGAGTTACTGCTTCTTTCTGGACTCGTGGTTCATAGCACATATAAAAGGCATGCTTTTTGTGGGTTTTGGTTTTGTTTTTTCGCTGTTTGTTTCTCTCCTTGTTTACTTCCTCCATATACACTAAGAATTTGCTATTGGCCTGATTTGTTTAATGACTGTCTAATATTACACCAGACAGACAGACTGTGACTTACTTAACCAGTCCTCCCATTGATGAACACAGAGGTTGCCCCCACATTTAGATGGTATAAACCCAGATGCTACATACAACTGTGTCACGGTGATGGGCCCCTGTCCACCCTTCCCACAGGTGAGTCCAAGAACTCCCCGGCCTCTGTGAGCATCCCCAACGGCACAGCCTCCTCCAGCACCTCGGAAGACGCAATCAAGAACATTCTGGAACAAGCTCGCCGGGAGATGCAAGCCCAGCAGCAGGCTCTGCTGGAGATGGAGTCGGGTCCCAGGGGCCGCTCAGTGCCTCCCTCTCCTCCCGAGCGGCCTTCGCCAGCCACTGCGAGCCAGAATGGGGCCCTGGCCTGCGTGAAGCAGGAAGATGGTGGCGGCGGCAGCAGCAGTAGCAGTGCGCAGGCGCCGCTTGCTGTCCTGTCCCCCGCTGCATTTGTACAGCGGATCATCCGCAAGGTGAAGTCGGAGATCGGCGACGCCGGCTACTTTGACCACCACTGGGCGTCAGACCGTGGTCTGCTCAGCCGTCCCTATGCCTCCGTGTCGCCCTCCCTCTCCTCCTCCTCCAGCTACTCAGGACAGCCCAATGGGCGAGCCTGGCCCCGTGGGGACGAGACCACCATTGCCCCTGAGGATGAAGCAGCTATGGGCGAGGACGAGGCCCCCAGGGTGGGAGAGCTCAAAGCCGAGGCCGGAGTCACCGAGGTGGGCGGCGGGCGACTGTCCTATTACCCAGCGTATGTGCCCCGCACACTCAAGCCCACCGTGCCGCCCCTGACACCCGAGCAATACGAGCTGTACATGTACCGAGAGGTAGACACGCTGGAGCTGACCCGCCAGGTCAAGGAGAAGCTAGCCAAGAATGGCATCTGCCAGCGCATCTTTGGGGAGAAGGTGTGGACCAGGGGGGACCCAGAGCAAGGCCACTGAGACCTTAGCCCTAAGACCTACAGACTAGAGGGTGACTCAGGGAGGAAGCCACTCCTCTGGAGCCCAGTCAGATGTCTATCATGCGTCTAGCCATCCCTGGACACTGAGCCAGTTAACAGCTAGTCCCCTGCCCTTTACAGCCCTCTGTAGCTCCCATGGTCCAGTTCCTGAAGGGTGAGGATTCAACCCAGCCCATTCCGTAATGTCCCCAGCCAGTATTGGAACTTTAGGTTAAATAGAAGAGGTTCCTGGAAGGTTGGTGTTCAGGGTAGCATCCTGGAGGGGAATGTAGGATGCCCTTAAAGATCAGGAGGGAGTTCTGTACACAGGGCAGCACTGAGGATGGAGAGAGAGCAGGTTCTGAAGGACCTGGGAGGGGCCAGGAGGACCACATATATTATTTGCTGACCCACCTTCCACCTACAGGTCCTGGGACTGTCTCAGGGCAGTGTGAGTGACATGCTGTCACGACCAAAGCCATGGAGCAAGCTGACACAGAAGGGTCGGGAGCCTTTCATTCGCATGCAGTTGTGGCTATCGGACCAGCTGGGCCAGGGCCAGGCCCCACCCCAGCAGCCCAGCGCTAGCCAGGGTGAGTGAGGGCACAATGCCTCGGCTCTACCCCAAGTCAGTGGGTTTGCATGTCCACCTCTGCTCTCTCTCCATCCCAAATGCCATTCAACTGCTGTCACCTGGACAGGTGTCCTTTTTCTCTCCTCTGTTCCCCCTGGAATGAAGTTTCCACCCAGCAGAGGTGCAGAAAGCCTGGGCCCAGGCGGTTAGAACAGGTAGGACAAACACAGCCAGCGGAGCCCTGTACCCCAACATGATCAAATTCCAGCTCCCCAGAGACTCCATGCTGCTCTTCAGAATCTTTCTTAGCACAGGCCTGGGCCAGTCATCTGTCATAGGTGACGCTATGGGCAGGGTGGAACCTGAACTTTGCAGGGCTAGAAACAGAGACTCCGAGAGTTACCTGAAGTCATAGGGCCCGTATGCAGGGCTGCTGGGGTCCTGTGGGTGACATTTATTTCAGAACATGTGGTTTCAGGCAGGATGGTCCACTTGCCCCAGAGACCACAAAGAGGCAACGATTCCGGCCAAGGGTCAGTAACCCAATCTGTAAAATGGGGATCCAGCAAAGCAATACCTCAAGTCACAGAAATGAGCCAGGACTTCCAGCAGGGTTACAAAGCTGGACAGAGTGTCAGGTGACAGAATTGCAGGTCCTACTTAGCCACAGATCTAGAGCTCTCTTTCAATTTGTGGCTACAAAACAGGGATAGGCTGTTGGTAGACAGGCAGAAGGCAGACTGTAGACAGACAAACAGGCAGGCAGGCAGGCAGGCAAAACAAATGGCAGACAAACATCTGGCAGAGACCGATAGGCAAGAGAGGTGCAAGGTAGGCTAGACAGGAGGCCAAAGAGGCTGTAGACAGGTGGCAGTAAGGTGGGAGACAGGGCAGACAGGTGGTGGACAGGCAAGCAGCACTCTGGGGGCAGAGGCAGGAGGATTGTGAGTTCAAAGCCAGTTTTTGCCATGTATGGAGGCCCATATCTCAGTGAAAGTTTTGGAAGAAGTTGGACTGTCATTCAATGGTAGAGTGCTTTCCTGGGATAGCAAGGACCTGGCTCAATTCCCAATACCACAGAAAAAGGAAGGGGTATGCTACCATGAAGACCATGGGTGGTCCCTTCCTGGGGTGCACTGTGGTGGCTACACCAGTCTCAGTTCTGACAAGCTATCCTGCCCAGCCACTCAGTGGCAGTGACCACATCACTGTCTCGCCTGCAGCCAGTCCCACGGAGCCAACGTCCTCACCATCACCTCCCCCAAGCCCCACAGAGCCTGAAAAGACTTCCCAGGAGCCTCTGGGCCTGTCGCTGGAAAGCAGCAAAGAGAATCAGCAGCCCGAGGGCCGGGCCAGCTCCTCCCTGGGTGGGAAGCCCTTCTCAAGCAGCCAGGCTATGGGGGGCATCCAGGAGATGGTGGCCATGTCCCCAGAGCTGGACACATACTCCATCACCAAGAGAGTCAAAGAGGTCCTCACAGACAACAACCTAGGTATGTGGTGGGGGGCTGGAGGGCTGCCTGCAGCCCTAGGCTAGCTCTTCCCAGCTTTGAGCACAGCGCTGACGGGACTTCCCAGTGACCTCAGGGACAGCCTGGAGGTGCCAGCCAGCCCTGAGGATGCAGGAGCATGTGTTAGACACATGACTCTGACCAGGGTCCCTGCTGAGGGCTGAAAGGGAGGTAGCATAGCCTGGCTCTCTAAACTGTCCTGCGGGAGCCTTGAGAAGCCTCAGTCACTTCAGCAATGATGTTCCCCCATGACCATGCGACCTTGGAGAGCCAGTGAGCAGGGTGCCATGGTCCTTTGCCATTTTGTACATTCCTCTGAGTCACAGATGCATGCCAGCTCTGCCCCCAACCAGGGATGCATGCAAACCTAACAGCTGTCACTATGATTTCTATTATGAGAGGAACAGTGTTGTCTAAAAATACCAGACAGAGCCGGGCAGTGGTGGCGCACGTCTTTAATCCCAGCACTTGGGAGGCAGAGGCAGGTGGATTTCTGAGTTCGAGGCCAGCCTGGTCTACAGAGTGAGTTCCAGGACAGCCAGGGGTACACAGAGAAACCCAGTCTCAAAAAACCAAAAAAACAAAAAAACCAGATGGGAGCTGGGCACTGTGTTCTTGGAGTAATCCTAGCACTTAGAAGGCTGAGGCAGAATTGCCACAAGTTCGAAGCCTGCCTAGGCTACAGTATGAGACCTTTTCTCACACAAAACAAAACAAAACAAAAACCCTAAAGTTAAAAGTCAGTAAGATAGGCTTGGGAAATGGCTCAAGTTTGAATCCCTAGCAATGTTAAAAGTCAGGCATGGGGGCTGGAAAGATGCTTCAGTGGTTAGGGACACTGCCTGCTCTTCCAGACGACCCGGGTTCAAATCCCAGCACCCACATGGCTAGCTCATACTCATCTGTAACTCTAGTTCCTGGGATCAGATGCCCTCATCTGACCTAGTAGGTCACCAGGCCTGCACATGGTGTCCAGACAGACAAAACACTGAGACACACAAGGAAAAACACAAAACAGCGGGGCATGATGGTCTCCATCTGTAACTCAGTGTTTAGAGGTGGGGAAGAGACAGGCAGGTAAGAGATCCCATCTCTAAAAAACGAGTTTAGAGAGTAATGGAGGAAGACAGGCGAGTTTGACCTCTGACCTCCACATGCAGGCGGCTGGAGCCAGGTGTATCACGAATCTCTGTAATCACTGCCCTTGAGAGCCTGGGGCAGGAGGATCACAAACTTGAGGCTAGTCTCAGCTACAAGCAGGATTCTTCTCAGACAGAACACACAGATCAAAAGCTAAAGGGGAACATCGGAGTATCATAGAGCTTGCCAATGGACCCTGGCACCCTCACCACTGAAGAGTCAAGAACCTGGCGCCTTGGGCAGATGTCCCTCTAGCCTGATCTTGAGGGGACAGATTACTGGATCATAAGTCAGACATGTTTGAAATTCAGACTGAATCTGCTAGGGTATCCTTGGGGGACAGGGAGCGGGATACAACAGGACAGGGTGTCTGCTGCCAGTTTCCTGGGGTGCTAACAGAAGAGCAGTTTTTGTGTCACTGTCCAGTTCTGGCCCTCGACAGTATCTTGTGCAGACAGAATCCTGGGCCCACCTCCCTGGCCCGCTCCTCTAACTCTCCTGAGAGTGGGTCCCTGTGTCGGGCCTGGGGTGACAGTTGCCCTCTGCCCTGTCCCCAGGGCAGCGGTTGTTTGGTGAGAGCATCCTGGGGCTGACACAGGGCTCCGTGTCAGACCTGCTATCAAGGCCCAAGCCCTGGCACAAGCTGAGCTTGAAGGGCCGGGAGCCCTTCGTGCGCATGCAGCTGTGGCTGAGTGACCCCCACAACGTGGAAAGGCTCCGGGACATGAAGAAGCTGGAGAAGAAAGGTGAGAGCCAGGCATGGATGACGGGGTGACCAGGTCCCAGCCACGCCCTGAGGACCCCCGGCTGGCAGCAATCCAGATACCCACATTCGCCCATCCAAATCACAAAGGGCTCTCGTGCCTTTCACACATCAGAGCTGGCACAGAGCCTTGCCAACCTCGGCTGCCCCAGCTCCCTCTCAGGCCTCCCTCTCTCTTCAAGACAAACTGCCAGTTACCCAGCCTCTGTAGTAGAGAGCAGGCCCACCATGCAAGAGACCAGGGTCCCAGTAGTTCCTTCAAGGGCTTACTCCCCAAGAACTGGAAGAATATCCCAGTTGGTGGAACATTCACCTAGCATTCACAAAGCCCTGGGTTCATTCCCCAGCACTGCCTAAAATAGGCATGGTAACGCACACCTGTGATCCCAGCACCACCCAGGAGGCAGAGGCAGGAAGAACAGAAATTCATCATCCCAGGCTACATAGTGAGTTCAAGGCCAGCCTGGGCTGTGTGAGGCCCTGTGTCAAACAAATGAAAACAAGATACACCTCCAAGGACCTAAAGACTCCTGCTAGACCCCACTCCTTAAAAATCCCACCTGCTCCTCCCAGTTGCGCTCAGCTGAGGCTAACTTGGGGCCTCTGAAGAACCTTCTAGATCTAAACCACAGCAGACCTTTGTTCATATTTTGTTATTGTGAAGATACCATGCGTCCTACAGTGAGTGGGTTCATTCAAATTAGCCCCTCACACAGCAAACCATTCTGAAACTTAATGGCCCCTCTGACAGTCTTGGCGGCCACAGAGTGCCCCAGTTTGAGTGCCCCTTGCCTTCATGGCTTCCACAGTGGCTATACTCAAGGAACCCCCAACCCCAGCAGGCCTCACAGGCAACAGGCCAGGAGCAGAGGAAATGGGAGTGGGGCAGAAAGGGCTCTGAAGGCTTCGTTGGCCACCATCCCTGCTGTTCTAGCCATCTGTGGCAAGCATGCGACTGGGGGAGATGGCGATGGCCCCTCAGTCTCCCCCCTCCCTCTCCCCAGCCTATCTGAAGCGTCGCTACGGGCTCATCGGCACAGGCTCAGACAGCGAGTCACCAGCCGCGCACTCTGAGTGCCCCAGCCCGTGCCTGCAGCCACAGGAGTTGAGCCTCATGCAGGCCAAGAAGCCGCGTGTGGTGCTGGCACCTGCTGAGAAGGAGGCTCTGCGGAAGGCCTACCAGCTAGAGCCCTACCCCTCACAGCAGACTATAGAGCTGCTCTCCTTCCAGCTCAACCTGAAGACCAACACTGTCATCAACTGGTTCCACAACTACAGGTACCCTGGCGGGACCCAGAGCGGGGTACAGAGCAGCCGTGGGGACACAGAGGGTCACAGGAAGGCCTGAGGCTCATGAGAACACCCTGAGGGTGGTTCCAACCTGGGGCGGGGCTATAGCTGGATCCACCAACCCTGTCACCTCCTGCTAAGGGACCCTGAGCCCCATGGCGTGCCCCCCTAGTCTGTGTCCACAGGATATATTGTCATTCCCACTCCATGCTGTGGCCTCTAGGAAGGCACAGATCAGGCCAAGGCCTGAGGCATCTCCAGCTGGAGCTAACGGAGACCAAAGGAACACCTGTCTACCACAGCAGGCCTCTGACTATGGAGGTTCCTCCATGCATGGCTCCTTTCTTAAGCCTTCCATCCTCCAGGCCAGCTCTCAGAGGTCCCAAGTGCTGAGGCCACAGAGGGCTTCTCGAGGCTGGCCCAGAACCCCATGAAGGAGGCTTGGAGATTTCAAAGATCATCTCTGAGGCCCTACCCACTTACTGAGCAAGAAGTGTCACCAGTGTCCATGTGGCACTGTGGAAGAGTCTATCCATCCATTCTGGGGCAGGGAGAAGTTCCAAGATCCCCAGAAAGGAAAAAAGGGAGACAGGAATGGGCACACATCCCCCCTCCCCAGCCCGCTTGTTACCACATGTACCATAGCTGTGGTAATGGTCAGGTCATTGACCTCTCAGAGTCTCATGTTGAGTCCATGAGACGAGACATGTCACCCCTGCCCCCCAGCACCAAATCAGTCAGATGAAGCAGCCATGGGAGTGGACAGCCTTGAGCAGAGCTTTCTCCCCACGCAGACCCAGACAGTAGCACAATAGGCGACGTGGGTCCTAACAGCTTTCTCCCTTCCCGTCCTGAGTGACAATGGGGATATCAACCCTGCTTCTCATTGCTCCAGGAGCTGAGCATTCTATTACCATTCATTATGTTCATTCAGAAACATTACCAACATGTGCACAGTGAGCTGGGCTCTAAGATCAGGGTTCAAAGCTGCCCTCCCCGAGCTACACACACAGCTCGAGCTGAGTCATTTCACCCCAGCTTGATTGATATGACAAAAGAGGAGGAGGGCGTAGGGAAGAGAGGACCTCGCCTCTAGACAATGTGAATGAAGAAGAGATCCTTGATGTGGGTTTTGAAGGATGAGTAAGAGTGTTCCCTGTGAGTTCAAGGCCAGCCTGGTCTACCCTGTGAGTTCAAGGCCAGCTGGTCTACCTGGTGAGTTTCAAGCCAGCCCGGGCTGTATAATGAGACCCTGTCTCAAAAAAGGAGAGAGAGAGAGAGAAGACAGGAAGGAAGGAAGGAAATCAGGCTGGCCATAAGCATGGCCCTGGGTTCTGTCCGTGCCACAAGAAAGAAGGTTGGGGGTGGGGCAGACAGTGCTGACAGAGTGCTGGGTGGCATAAGCCTGAAGACCGGACTGTGATCCTCAACACTCAGATTTTTTTTTTTAAAGCCATGCATTGGGCCAGCAGGCCGCCTCCGAGGGCACCAGTGCCTCCTGACAAGTTTGACAACCTGAGCTCAATCGCCAGGACCCTTGAGGCTACAGGAGCGCACCAAGTCCCGCAAGTTGTGTTCTGACATCACACACATGCACACACACAGTGTGTGTGCACGCGCACTGAATACATAAATGTAATTTACATTTTTAAGAAAGAAAAGACACATAAACTTGTGATCCCAAAGCTGGGGAGGAAAAGGTTGTTAACCTACACATCAGGTCACAGAAGGTCATGGTCCGCCATTGAGGGAGGTCAAGGCAGGAGCTGAAGTCAAACCTGTAGAAGAAGCTTATTGGCCTGCTCACCTGGCTGCTCCCCAGCGCAGGCTTATCTAGTTCATTTCGCACAGTCCAACTCTCCTGCTGCCCGAAGTGGGCTGGACCCTCCTATCTCCCGAAGACATGATCACAGGACAGTCTGACCTAGGCAGTTGATCCTGACCTAGGTGATACTCCCTCTACCTGTTCTAGGTTGTGTTGATTTGACAAAGCTGCACATCGCCCAGTGTTTACTTCTGGCTTCCATGCACACTCATGCACATAGACACAGAGCTCTCATATACAGTGGCAGAAGGAAAGTGCTTAATGCTAAGTCCGAAGTGTTTGCCTAGCACTTAGTGTGTCCCTGGCACTAGAGGGGGGGAGGGAGACACTGCCCTGAGCACCTCATGATCAGCTGCTGAGATCACACGGCGTGACAGTCTTTACTGAGCTCTGGGAAGGAGGAGCAATGGGCAGAGTTAAAGAACTTGACTATAGACTTATTACTTGGGGGGGGGGGTGTTTACAACCATTGTTCCTGTGGGCTGAGGCTGGGGTCAGCAAGCTCGGTCAAGCCCCTGGCTCTCACTCTCGTCTCTGCCACAGATCCAGGATGCGCCGTGAGATGCTGGTGGAGGGAACACAGGATGACCCAGACTTTGACCCAAGTGGGGGTCCCAGTGTCCTGCCACCAGGCCACACCCACATAGACCCCACCCCGCAGAGCCCCGACTCAGAGACTGAGGACCAAAAGCCCCCCATGAAGAGCCTGGAGCTGCAGGAACCTGAGAGCCCCCTACACCGAGCTGTTCCAGACAGGGCTCTAGTGAAGATCAAGCAGGAAGAGGGTTTGGAGGTGGGTGAGGACAGTCAGCCCCAGGACATAGGGGATCCAGACAGAGGGCAAGATGGCCCCAAAGAGGAGCATACCCACCCACTGGGGAACAATGAACTCTCAGAGCTGGCCCCTGGGCCCTTCCTTCCAGGCACACCCAATCCAGACTACCCTTCATTGCACACCTCCCAAGAAAAGGAGACTGGGGAACAGGTTCACCCAGAGCCTCTGGGTTTCAAGTCCACCTCCGAATCCTCATGCTGCAGCCTGGAGGGGCCACCAAACTCACCCTCTGCCATCTCCTCGCCAGACCTCATGACATGTGTGTCACCCGCCCCCTCCTCCTCAGCCCCCATCTCCCCATCCCTACCTGGTGCCCCACCTGCCCAAGTGCCGAGTACCAGCCCCACTGCTGACACAGCTGCAGCCTTGCACCCCAGCACCAAGGTGAACCCCAGCTTGCAGCGGCGGCATGAGAAAATGGCCAACTTGAACAGTATAATCTACCGACTGGAGAGGGCTGCCAACCGGGAAGAGGCTCTGGAGTGGGAATTCTGAAGCTGGGGTTGAGGGACATAACCCCAGAGGTCACCTTCCCTCCCTACCTCTCCCAGATGTGGTAGGGCCAGAGAGGCAAGAACTCAGCCATGCAGATGTGGACAACAATGTTAAGCCGTTTACGTTTATTGTTGTATCACTAGTTAACCTGAAGTTGTGTGTGAGCAGATGCCACCGCCCCTTCTTTTTGACAGCCCTGCTCATAGGAGGCACTGGAATCCTGCCCTCACCCTCTCCCCTGTGGGAAGGCAGGCCCGAAAAGGTACCACGTACTCGCTCAAAAACTCCAAACTCTTTTAGAAAAATAAAGAAATATTTATAGACCTCTTTCAGCTATTTTAATAAAGGATCCTTTGGAATTTATCCCCAGCTGATGCTGTTTTGATATTAAAGAGAGTTATAAAATCAGATGCTGTCACTGCTGTTTGTGGAGCAGACACAGAAGCTGTGTCTTTTTTTTTTTTTTTTTGCCATGAGATGAGATTAAAAGAAGACAATTGTTCAAAGCCATCACAAAACACTAAGACGGACCAAATTCAGAGACCCCTTGGATTGCGGGTTTGGTTGTTTTTTGCCCTCACACCTGTCTGTGAGACACGGCACAATGCTAGTGTCCTTCCCGAACCTGTGTTGCAAAGAGAAAGTCCAAAAGACTCTAAATGAAAACCTGGGTGCTGCTGAGGACGAGACTGTGCTGGAGGGCTGTCTGCAGCCACCATGTTGCAGGAGGTCCTATTGCTGGTGGAAATGTTGCCCTTAGCGAATGTGGTGCGTGTCACAAAGGCCTCCACGCCCTACGCTAGACGCCTTTTGTCCCAAATGAGTATAGACAACGTGCTTCCAGAACCTTCGGAAATCTGGGTGTGGGGAAGGTGCTCAAAGAGAACTTGCTAATGTCAGAGTGACCCTGGCTCCCATCCTGAGTCGAGGCTGTATTTAGAGGACTTCTCCTGAGATCTGAACAAGGTACTTCATTCCAGAGAACAGTGTGGATCCCATCTTCCTTCCTTGTTTCCAGAAAGGGCAAGGGTTAGTCCACCATAGTCCCCAAAGCTTAGCAACCAGCTCTAAAACCTAGGAGCACCCACTCAGAAACCTCAACTCCATTTCTCACCATCGTCTTCCTCCTCGGTGCCATCCCTGGAAGGCGCCCACGGGTCTGTGGAACTTGGGATGGCCAACATCACCACAGCATGGCCACCATATCCCCCATCTCTTGGTCTGTTCTCTTTTTCTACACAAGATCTGCTTGGGATTGAAGGTAGGACCTCCCCCAGCCCAGAAACAATCTTCCTCCAGCATCCTGATTGTGACCTCCGGGGAAAGGTCCCGATGGCCATTCCAGTGATTGAGGGAAAAACGTCCGCTCCATGCAGTGACTATCATGTGAGCCAAAAGGTTTCCAGAAAGGGGGGGGGGGGGAGGAATGTTCCAGAACTTTTAACTCTCATGCACCCAGCCCAGGCTGGTGTGTGAGCATAGACACACGTGTGAAGATCAGAGGACAACTTGC